>CAJNIZ010003916.1:5483-22556 GCA_905231905.1 Symbiodinium pilosum
ATCCTACATTTTCTACCATTTAACCTGTCAAACAATTTGAATGCAAATGACCTTTCTTACTCATTTTTCTTAGACTGCTAAACTACAGAAGTCACAGAGAGTGTTACATCTTTCCCGTCAATAAAAACATGATATTATGTATGTAGCAACCATAATTTTTAGTTAGTAGTGTTTTACCACTACCACAAAACTGAGGCCACAAGAGCGCGCCTTTCTGTTTAATAAGAGCTCGCCAGGTGAGATATGAACTTGAAACAAACTAGCTTAATAAGCAGCGAAACAGAGATTCAAACCGTTACTACTTAATGAGACTCCCCGATAGGAACTGCTACAGAGGATCATTAACAAGGAGGTTTGCACAAATCTGGGCATGTCCTATGCTGCCAGCAACAATGTGGAGGAGCTGTTATTTGGATCACGAATAATACAACGATCACCGACAAGATCTCCTCAAGGCATCCCTAATTGATAAGAAACTTTAGCAGGGCTGCTTACTCAGCAGCCCTTAGAAGGTTCACTAGTCTAGTGGGAGCCTGAAACTTACTCGGACCTCTGATATGGATTTGGAATAATACATTTAACGGGATTCCCTAATGGAATTTGTGGATGCCAAGTTGAGATATCTAGTACAGATTCCAAATGAGCATTCTTCCCAAGGCTCCCAGCAGAGGACGGCTCACAAAAACTCTAACTCTAACAAGCATTACTGATCTATTTTCCAAGAGATATCTTCAGAAAAAGATTGTCATCGGGATCCCCTACATAGTCTTTGGCTAGAATTGCTAGTATATAAGGCCACTATGGGTCCTAATTATCTTCGAAACCTGGTGTGAAAATGACCTGTGAAGCTTGCTTTACTCTGAAAGATCCTGGCCAGTCATCTAAATTTGGGATCTTGTTTAGGTTTGCAGGGCCACTGCTGCGGTTCCTCACTACCAGCACTCATTAAAGATTTTGGTTCGGGATCCCTAATAAGTAGTGGATTCTACTTGGCTTCCTTATTGAGAATTCTCAGATGGGGTCCTTGTTACGGATCCTCATTGGGAGTTGCTCTAAAGTCTAAAGATGTCTCATCAAAATCCCTTATCAGAAATGCGTATTACGGATACTTCAGTGGCTATACAAGGCCTGTGCTAGGCCCGTGTTCAGACTCTCCAATACTTCAATAGAAAGACACAGCCTATGTGATTCTATTGAAGCATTTGGGATCCTTTATAGGTCGTAGATTACGCAGGGATTCGCATATGTGAGCAAGGGTGTTATCCATATTCACAATACGACCCTGCTTTTTGGTCTTTACGTGTAGCCTGAATAGGATTTCTCTTGAGGTTCATGGTTCCATTAGAACAGTTCATGGGAGATCTCGCCATTAGGAATGCGGATGGCGGATCCTTCGCGATTGTGCACGGTTGGCAGTCTCGAGATTAAGAGAGGACTACTTGAGGTTTTGCATGCGGATCGCAATTGATTCGTGCAACAAGTTTATGGGAATCCTTCCTAGGATAAACAGGGAAGCTTTTGTGCTGAAGGACTGTCTCTTCATTCCAGTCTTGGCGTAATGCGGCTGTTAGTAGAAGGTGTCTCATGCAAGGACCCTATGCGGCGACCATGTACGACCACACTAAACCTTTGTTTTTTCATGTCGGATGGTACAGAGGCGCTTCCAAGGATTGTATACGAACATCGACTAGTTTACAAAGCAGTTGTATGGAGACTGTTCACAGGGAGACTAAATAAACAAAACTAGTAGTTCTCAGGGATGTACACTCATATCAAACCTTTGTTTGTTGTTGGTGGGATGGTCAGAGGCGACTTCAGGGTTCGTACGCGGACACTGACTAGTTCACAGCACATTTGTATGCAGACTATTCACAGGTTACACGAGACTAAATACAATTGTGGCACGTGAACAATACTTGTGGTATGGGCCAGGTAGGATATCATCTCAGCAAGGTTCGAGTACCCAGCCATACCATAATACATGGAGTCTAGCTGTGAGAACAACATACAGGTGCTTCCGATCCGAAGGGTTTGGGTACCCAGCCAATGATATTTGGGATCGGGTATATGGGGTTTTGAAGGGTTTTTCTAATTCCCGTGTTTTTGGGATTGCAGGGATCTGCAAGTATATGAAAATGTCAGTTGTGGGGGGTGGGGGGGCAGCATGGGTTTTGCATTTGTGAAGTCACGCGCTTGCTGCCCCCCTCCCTCCCATTGTATGGTCATTGTTCTTGCCTGGGCTCAGCGAACCTCCCTCCCTTCCTTCTTGCGGTGTGGGCGTGACGATCTTCACCAGGGTCGTCCCTAGCACCATGTCAGCACGCAGGTGATGAAAACAAACCTTCGATCGGCGAGTGAAGCCCTGCGCATGTTGCGGACACACCCCAAGCACATGAACTATTTCTGAATTCAGAACAGGCCAGGATATTTCTAAAAAAATGCTCGCGGGTATGAGTGGAGCCTTTGAGCTGGAACGCTGAATCTGACCTGGTCTCTCAGGTGGTTTCATGATGTGACACTGACACATCACGAAATCGCCAATCAATGACGATCGAAAGGTGAATGCGGATTGTGAAGGGCCATTGGCGTGCCCTCCCTGATGAAGATGCTCTCATTTCGGGTAACATTGAGCGACTCCCACACCCACCTAGCCAAAGCATCGGTCACCCAAATATACCCTCAGTGGGTAGTCCACCATTGTGCAGGATAGGAAGATGAAGGTTGGAGCATCCTGATCCCCGTCCACATGAAGAGAAAGTTCCTATCACTGCCAGAATGTCGAATGCGATTCCATGTCATAGGGACATGAGATTGATTAATGACCGAGGGTACCTGTTTGACACCATGTTGTCCTCTGGCTGAGAGCAGCTTGTAGCCGCTGAGGTTCTTGGCAGCCATGCTCTCCCTGGCTTCGGCGTCATCATCGCAAACACCTCTTCGGCTGCAGACGCCCGCCAAAGAACCCTCACCAGGGCACTTCTGACACATGTCCCTTCCACGGAAGTGGTGCATGTCACAGAGGCTGCACTCCTGTCCAGAACTCCCAGGAAAGCATTTGCACTGAGAAGTCCTCTGGTCGCAGGAGCCAAACATGCAAAAGGAGTATGCAGGGGCCGGTATGCAAGCACCACGACGATAATATTGCATCTTCGACCTGGAGCGGACAGTCAGATCGGGGAAACCGTCTCCATCCCAGTCTTCAAGCCAGATGCGGGGAGAGCGCTTTTCATCGCGGTATGGAGTTCGAACATCAGAAAACGGATCTGTTGCAGCAGGCACAAACTTGCCATCCTGCTGCTCGAAATAAATCACTAATCCGCCTGACGAACCCACCAGCACCAAGTCCTTGTCCCCATCTCTGTCGATGTCGGCGACGGATGGACAAGCATGGCCTTGGGGGAGCTCTTTCATGCCATGGAATGGATTTGCTGCCCCTGTGACCTCCGTGAAGGTGCCGTTTGCCTGAACATACAGGCGGATGCGGACCGACAAGGTCTCCAAGAAGGCTTGGTAGTCATCATAGCTGGAATCCATGCTCAGATTGGAAAAATCAGTGGTCATGTTTTTGAGCTCTTCCATGGCCGGGGGCCTGTAGGCTTGCACCACATCCAAGTCACCATCATCGTCCCAGTCGACCAGTGTCCAGCATGCATTCGTGGACGGATCAACGCTGGCAAATGGGTTCTCAGTTCCTCTGAGCATGACAAACTCCCCATCTGCCTGTTGCTGCACGTACTCCAGATTCTTGTAAACGACATCCAGGTCACCGTCCCCATCTACATCTGCCACTGTCGTCCTGCTGTAGAAAGTTGATTGGTAAACCGAATATGACATTCGTGGCACTGCGGCGAAAGGATTGGTACCTCTATACTCGACGAGCAGTCCCTCATCTGTGCGCTCGAAATATTTGAACTCCGAATAAAACACTATCTGCCGAATCAGTACCATGTCCAGGTCGCCATCAGCGTCCACGTCCACCAGGCTGACCTCCGAGTCTTGATCATCTTCAGGGAATGGACTGGCTTGCTCCATGAAATTGTCCATCGGCCTGTTGACCCACACTGTCACCTCTTCGGGGCCCACACGAACTACGTCCACCTCCCCGTCCCCATCCCAATCCCCAAGCGTGGTACGCATCAGCATGACGCTGAACCCCGAGGACGTGCCTGTACCTCTGCAAACAGTCTGGAATGGATTGTCCGAGCCGACCACTTCGTCTAGGCTGCCATCAAGTCTCCGTTCGAAATAACGGCAGTGCTCATCATTTGTGGCAGTGATCATGACGTCCACATCACCATCACCATCAAAGTCTGCTGCTGTGAAATCACGACAGCTTGGCAAATCAAGCCGGGCTTTGACCGCCCAACTGCTATCAGACAGCCGCTCTTTGAGATAGAGCTTGTCGTCTTCTGGGGCGATCCATAAGAAGTCTATGTCCCCATCTCCATCCCAATCCACAAAGGAAGGGACTCCTCTCCAGTAAAAATCCTCTGCGCCTGGATACGGTTCAATGGCTTGACCTATGGACATGTACTCTGAAGAGTTCTGGATGCACACCACAGGGTCCCAGAAAACACGGCCCCAAGCTTCCCTGCTGCCAAAGCCGATCAAGTCCAACCTTCCATCACCATCGAAGTCCGCCGTACTGACTCGCATGCGGAGGTCTATTGCGCAGGAAGTGTTTGGTAAAGGCGGGGCCCACAATTCACGGACCTTTCCATCAGCTTCGTGCTCAAAGAAGCGAGAATTTTCCGGAGCAGACTCATCAACCCTTGGAGGCTAGGAGTTCCCTGTGTTTGTGCCCCAGCTGCCCCGAAATGTCAGCAACATCTGCCTGCCCGGAGCCAGCTGCATGGCCAGCTGCAGGCCCTAGCTTCCGCAGTGACATGGCGCACGTTGGCAGAGAAGGATATAAATGTGAAGGTAGATCCTTCAAACCATCCCCGCTTGATTGCAAAATACCTTCATAACTGGAAAACAAGGAGCAAGGCCAGATCCAGATCTCCATCCAGGTCCCAGTCAACCAGGACCGGATAAACATATGTCCTGGACCGAGCCAGTATTCCGAAAACTGCGCTGTTCTGAGGCTTGATCATGTCCAGAGCAACAGATTCTGAATGCCCTGTCGATGGCTCCGCCAAGAAGTGGGCACTGACACCTGCAGGCATTTGCAACCATGGACTTCGGATGCCTTCTTGCATTTTCCGGAAGAGACTTTGCGCACACGCCTGCCTAGAACTCTCCTGCTTCTATGCTCAAAGAAATGCAGAGGGCCCCTCATCTCGCCAAAGACAACGTCCAAATCACCATCACCATCCGCATCGACTAGAGAGAAACCACCGCATCCGAAGTGCATGCAACCAAAACCTGGAATATCAGGTCCTCCACTGGCCCGCGCACAGAAAACTACCCTGATACCTTACCTGACATCCTCCCGGTACCCAGAACTGTTCTGTGATGGTCGTTGGCTTCTACAGAAAGCAATCGCAGACCTCAACCGGTCCTCGAAGGCTGTCCACCTGGGTGAAAACGCCTGTTTGCTTCTGCAGGTACACACTCACGGGGCAGCAGGACAGGCTGTTGTTGACAACAGCATGCATGGCGGCTTTCCATCTCTGGCTGAAACCAACCAGAACCAAAATGTCTGTGCGACCATCCCCATCCCAGTCGGCAAGCATCGCGCGGTCCGAAGGCAAATCACCAAGCGGACTGCTCTTAGCTTCAAGTCTGCCGTCAGAAGTCTGCTCAAAGTAGCTGAGACGCTTGTAGAGATTGCCAACCATGAGGTCCAGATCTCCATCGCCATCCAAGTCTTCTACTGCCAGGTTGTTGCAGCCCGCTCCTACACCAATGTTTTGGAATGGTGCCTGGGACTCTGGATGTGCTTGAAGCTTGCCGTCTTTCTGCCTCTCATAATAAGTGATGCCGTGCTGTGTCCCAACGAGCACATCCCGGAAACCATCACGATTCCAGTCCACAACTGCAGGCCGTCACGTTCCAGCTCCAAGAAGGCCTGCCAAATTCCAGGGATGCGTGTGTGTGTGTGTGTGTATGTGTGTGTGTAGCACTCTGTTTCTAAGAGAATTAGGCATAAGACGTTACACAGGGGGATGCTCCACAAAGTGTGAGTGAGCATCCAACGAAGAGGCTCACACTTTGTGCTGATGTGGAAGCTGGACGCAGCTTCCACGTACCCTCAAGAAGTAGCTGAGTGCTTCCTGAGTGTCTGTTGTTTGAGTATATCTTGAATTCGCAATGACTTTCCTCAGATTTTCCCGACCAGCTTAGCCAGGGTATGTGTGTGATCCTGACAGTAATTCTGCCAAAGCGCTGTCAAACTCTCGGTCAGCGGGAGAGACTCACCTTGAACACTATACACCTTGCATGCGTTTTCCACCAGAGAAAGCTTGAGAGCCACCGCAGAGTTTCTGAGCTATCAGGCGACCTAGCTGATGAATACCAATCCCGCAAGACACGCCCAACATCAGCTTCAGCACAATGAATCCTTGAGCCTGAAGTCAGCAGTTTCTGAATACTTTTGAGAAACACTACGTTTGGATACTTCTGTTGTAAGAATTTCTGATGTTCTGACCTAATGAGTTTTGATTACGTACCATTGTGTTTGTTCTTTCCTTGCCACTCTCGACCGCGCCATAGCGCCTGTGTTCAATCTGTATTTCTACGAGAGATCTTCCAGATCCAGATCTCGCACTCGCAGTCGTCACAGAGCCCGTAGCAGTGGACGACACAGAGCCCACAGATCTCGAGAAAGACGTGTACGTCAGCAGTCTATTACTGATCGAGATGCCAGCTACGACAACTACACCCCGTACCCTCCAGTAGAGTGGACGAGTAATGTGTTGGCCTTACAAGATGTTACGCACCCTCCTGGAGACTTCACAGGGCCATATCACCAAACTGTGCTTGCAAGTGTTTCCGCAAGTGTCGATAGCCCAAGTGCACCAGCTCAAAGTGCTGGAGCACCAGCAGGTGACGCATCGGCTTCTACTGCGTCAACTACAAGCAACACAGCACAGCATCCACCTGCACCTCCTCCACTACCACCACCACCCACTCCTCCACCTGGCTACCACACTGCACCGCCACCTGTTCACCTTTCGTCACCTCCAACTCCTCCGCCACCTGCCTTTCCACCACCGCCCCCCACTCCACCTCCCATTCCATTTCCACCACCACCAATTCAAGCCACACCCTGCACCATGCGTGATGCATTAGCAGTGGATAGCAGTGCTTCAAAGACAGTGAATGTCTTTTCAAAAGCTGGAAGCCAGCTTACAGGCTTCCTTTCTGGACATGTTCAGCAAGCCGGAGCTGTTGTTGCCGTTAGTTTCCCTAAATCTTCTGCTGTGGTTGTGTCGGACTCCAATTCAGTGTTAGATGATCTCACGGATGAGAACACTGGCAAGCCTTCGTCCGAAAGTTACCCAGAGCAGCAGCCCGGAGAAGGCAATTTGGCTTACAGTATTCGTATTGCTGATTCTATTCCTTTGAATTATGGCTGGGCGCCACTTGGATCTGTTCCTCAAGAACCTGTCCCCAAAGGCCTCTTTGCACCTTTTGAGTACTCTGCGCTTCGGACTAGGTTGCAGAGAAAGCAGCTCACTCAAGCTGACTTTGATCGTCTTGCAATCATTTCTGATGACGACACATGTCGTTTGCGCCAGTGGTTGTATGAGCTGCTGTCTACTTATGGACCTGTTCACGAACACCGAGATGGTGTCCTACATAATCTGGCGCGCGTTTTACATGTTTTGGGACTTCAGCCTCAGAGTATATTTACTTGGGGACAAGCTTTTACAGCATCCAGTGGACGAACTGTTTGGGTGTTACGCGCTAAGAACTTTCCAGGCCCATCACTGCAGCAGGCAATTGGAGATGAGCCATATCAGTTCTTTCATATGACATCTACCCAAGGATTGCTGGGTATTTTGAAGATTGGTACAATTCTGCCTTCAGCCAATGACCGTATCGGCTTGCCAGAAAGCTTTCCTGCGTCTGCATTTTTCAGTTTGATGAAGCATACGCATACCCAAATGTCGGCAAAAGATGTAGCTTTGCAATGCGCAAAGCTTTTCAACCATTCAAAACAACAGTCTGGAATCATGTTGAGCGGTTGTGTTATGGGAGGCCACACGAAATACAAGTGGTCCTCCACATGGGTCGAGATGGCATTGGTGTCCAGGGCTGGTTTGGTTCGTAGCAAATCTTCCGATAAACGCTGGGCGATCAGGGTCGACCTGGCACAGATCCAATGGCTCGTAGTGATGTCCTAGCGTAGTGGCAGACTTCCTAGAGTTTGCAGTGTGTCTGGAAAATATGGCCCTTGCAGTTTTGCGTTGTATTGTTCCTTCAGCAGTATGCGGCATGCCTGAGCTCTACGTTAAGGAGCTTTGTTTAGTTCTCAGTGCGCTGTTGACGTAAGATTTTTGAGTCAAGCCATTTCCTGAGCAGGGGTGTAGACATTTGCTTGACATGTCGTGGAGCACTTGGGGAAAAGCATCAACATGGTCTCAGCCTCCGCGCAGTTCATCTTGGAATACCTCTTCAACTTGGCAAACCCCTGAGAAGAGTTCTACTAGCAGTGGTTGGCGTCAAGAGTCTGCAAGCTGGGATTACTCGTCCCCCACAGGCGGTGCACATGTAGATGGGCTGCCTCCTGACTTCAAGACCTCCAAGACGCACTTGGACTCACGTGAAGTTTTTGGAAAGACCCTGTTACGTCGTGTAGCAGCAACCTCCTGGTCAACTAAATACAATCTTGCTGGCAAAGAAGTTGCTGAACTACGCTTGGTTGACCTTTTGTGGCGTGGGTGGCAGAACTTTCACATCAGAGCCCTCTCGCACGGGCAATACTTGTCAGTAGTCGTTGCTCTGAAGGTTAGCGAGAGTGTGTTCGCGTCGGCAGTTCTGAGCCAACTACGTGAGCGTAAGTGGGAGATTGACGAACTTGCCTCCGAGCTTTGCCGCCGTAATCCTTCTCTTTTTCCAAAAGGGATCTAGCATGAGTGCTGATGAGGTAAAAGCCGCTAACGTGCAGGCATTTGCCAAGCATATTACTGAGTCTGTTCGTGAGTTTCATGTTGTCCCAACAGACTCAGAAGACGCACAAACAATGCAGTCCCAAGCACAACTTATTGCAGATCTTCAGGCCCAATTGTCCCAAGAGCGAGCCAAGAGTGCTCGACCTAGTGAGCCTACTACTGTGATGGAGCCCCCAGCTAAGCGCTTGCGTCTTTCTGGCAAAACTTCCCTGCCGGTAGCTGAGTCTTCTGCTAAGACCCCAGAGCAGTTAGCTGAAGAGGCGATGAGCCCATCACAAAGTATTTCCAATCTTGCGCTTCGTGATGTTCCACTTGCTGGAGTTACAAAAGCCAACATTTCCAAGTGGCTAAAGTCTGTAAAGACAAAAGTGGGCCCAGAGAAAGCCCAAGCAATTGATCAAGCAGTCTCTGTTGCTCAGCAATCAGAAGCTTCATGAAGCCATGTTCCAGCAGCTCCGCGACAAATGTGCGCAAGCTGGCTTACCAGTCCAATGGACTGGGAAGATCAAAGAGCCAGAGATCACCCAAGTTTTAGTAGCTGCTACGTGCCTAACTGACTGACTAGGAGGTATTGCGCAATGCCAGACGCCATTCGACTGGACAGTTTGTCGCTCTCTGATATTGGGACTGCTAGCACTTTTGCAAGGTGCTCAGCAAATTACAGAGGTCTTTTGTTTACGTAAGCCTTTACGCGCCCGAATCGGCTTTCTTTGGCTACATGCTTTACATTCTTCTGATTCTAGTATTCAGACATTGCGCACATGGCGAACTCACACCAATCATTTTGCGGGCATGAGCTTTGTGCAGTTTGCGATGCTTTTTGAGCAACAGCATGCAACATACGTGGTCATCATACCGCTGTTGAGCAAAAGACAATGGCGCTGCGATTCTTGCATACTTGACTCCAAGAAGTTTTACACTGGCTCTACTGGTGTTACAGTTCACTCCAGACAAGACGCATGCATTCGTAAGCTGCGTCAGTTATGTCAGGGTCAGTTCACCAACACGGAGATGATGGTTCATTATTTTCACTGCCGGGCTGACTTCTTTGCGACAATCATCTTTCCGATTAGAATTTACGCCGCCACACCTTGGCGCGTGCTGCTGAGCGCAATCTTATTCATGTTTGGAAGCCTTCCTTGAATATGCCTTGGATTGCAAAACCCAATCCTACATCAGCCACACGTCAAAGTGTTCCTAAACTGGTTAGTTCTGTGTATTCCACTCCTGGTCGGCGTCTCTGGCTACGAGTACGCAGACGCCTACGCACACTGGGTATTCTTCGTTTATACTCTACAATGCCAGTTCAACCGAAAGACTGCTGGAGTCTTCTAGTTGCCTTGTCTCAGGGCGGCAAGCAAGCTTTTGATATGGAAACTTACCTACGTAGCGAACAAGTCAGCACCTTGCACATATATGGTCTACTTCGAATGTGTAATCTTCTTGATGATCCACCCCGAACAGCCGTAAAAGCTGCCTTAAAGCGTGTTTTGGGTTTCAGAAAAGCCCCTGCGCCACGGCCCGCCGGTCCGCTTTGTTTGCCACCTTTAGCCCACCCCGGCTTTAAGAAAAGTGTCCAGTCTTGGATTACTCAACTTACTAAGAAGTATGCTCTTTTTTTTGACTCCCTTTCATCTTCCTTGCAAATCCCTAGTTGCAGGGTCTCATCCCTCTTTCAAGTCAGCTGTATAAGAGAAAAAACCTTGCAACCGCTGGATCATGGACTTGGGATACCGCACCTACGTGCAAGTGCGCAGAGTGGAAGGCCAAGCACCCAAACTTGGAGTGTACAGATGGTCATGTTGCAAGTCCCACCTATTATCGATTTCTTCATGATTACATGGTTTTCTGGAGCACTCTGCTGACAGTCAAGTTTTTCCCAAGAAGACCCACTATATTCAGGAAACATGGTTGACAGTTTCTGCATGGCGCCGGCATCATGGGCTTTTGGACGTTGATCGCTCAGGGGGTTTCCTTTGTTGATGACGAGTGGGAGGCGCATGATGCGCTGGCACGCTATGCATTTCTTTTTCTTCGGAATATTCTACAAGGCTTCTTCATACGTGGGAGAGACCATGCTCTCTCCCACGCACATGTTTTCTGTCCGTATTTTGCTTGGTATGGATACATTTGGGAATACCGCTGTTTATGAGTCTTTGACGATGGATCCTACGCAGGCTACTGTTTTTTTAAGTCTTTCCACCAAGAAGCAGTTCTTGACGCGCTACAAGTAGGGAATCAACACCTCAACTAGCAGTTTGCCTTTGGCGTATCTTTTGTTCAAGCGCAAGAAGCAGCACAAAGCCGCACGACCAATTATTAGCTACTCTCGATTCATCTACGCCAAGCTCTTCAGAGCTACAGCCATTGTTCTGGACCTGTTGATTCGAGCTGTTTGTCCTCAGTCTATTGGGCTTCAAACGCTTCCTCAAATGTTACAAGTTCTTAGAAGTTTTCTACAAGACTTGCCTGAAGATTTTGATCCAGCCACGCATAACCAAGATCTGGTTGGGTTCTTCACCAGCATTCCTGTTTCCCGTGTTCTATCCAGCGCGCAGGAAGTGGTACTTCGATACTGCGAACAACAAAAGGTTGACTTGAAAACTACCCAGTTTTCTGCGGTACTCCAAGAAAGTGACACTAAACTCTGCATTTGGCGCGGTCGCCCACGAAAAGGAGCAAAGCGAGCACACAGTATCTACTTAGTTGACGTGTTGTCCATCTGTCAGCTCAGCTGCGACTGTAGCGTTTTGACGGTTATGGGGAAGACCTTTCGACAACAACGGGGAGCTACTATCGGCAACCAGATTTCACCCATGCTGGCAAATTTGACTGTTTCTCTTGTTGAGCAGAAGTTTGCGGAAGAAAACACCTCACAGCTGCAGCGCGCAGCTCCACACTTTTATTGCGTGCGCTATGTTGACAATCGTCTTCTAACTGTCGATCAGTGCATTTGTCTTGCATGACGAGACTTTGCTCGGATCTGTTTTATGGTAGCCCTGTCGAGTTGGAGACAGTGTCTGCCACTGATGCTGAGCAAGAGCTTCTTGGTTTTGATGTGGGTTTTTGATGCGCAAGTTCTACGGGCATCTATATCTGTTCTCTTACGTGATGAACCTTGGAAAGTGCGCCTAAGCAACAGCGCCGGTGTAAAAGCGCAGAAGCTAGCTGCGTACTTTTCCAAGAGATACAACATTCTCCGGTATACCTGGCCACCAGAAGCACGAGCACAGCAGGGGTTGAGTCTTCAGAGTGTTTTGAGCATGCAGGCTACCTACGTGAAGACTTGTCCTAAAAGAAGTGTACCAGTGCCTTTTTCTCGACGTTTGTCATTTGCAGATCGGAGGGCTTTTCTTGCTTGGTTAACGCACTACTTAAGTTTTACGTGCTCTTTGCTCAAGCAATCTCCAAAGTCTTTTGTGCCAGTGATCGTTACAGAGTGCTTAGAGTGATGCTCCATTTGCGCATGCCAGACGGTAGAGTTCTGGCTGTGCCTTGATAGTCCTGTTGCACCTGTAGCTACGACATCTCAGTCTCCTACTCAGCTTGAAGACACACACAGTGCACGAATCGTACCTCGACCCTCGTTACGAGTACGATCTGAATCTACGCAGCCGACTATTATGGACATCTCTTCAGATCAAGATGCACCAGCTCCTACGTTTTCGTTGACGCAATCTGTTCAAGAGCTGGAAGGACTGGAGCAACTAGCGACACCTCAACATCCCGATGAAGAAGTGGCATACCGAGCACTACTTAGCGGAGAAGCCACATATGAGCTCTTACGTGAGTGGCCGCTATGCATCCCCAGCAGCTCCTTGTCCCTACGCAACAACAGAGTTGCACCTGAGCATGAGTCCTGCGAGGTTAAGTCTTTCATTTCTGGAGCTTTTGTTTTTGGTGGAGTTACTGGCTTACATGCCAATTCCAATCAGTTTCCTTGGTCCACTAGACTGCTTACCTGTTTATTCGTACTCAGGTTCCTCAGGCCAAGTTTTCTTCTGTTTCTGTAAACATGAACTGCCATACGCGAATACATCGCGACTCCAATAATCATAGCTTTGTCCCTAACTACATCATACTGCTCTCCAGCTTCAGCGCAGGGGAGCTCTGGCTAGAACATGAGCAAGGAGAGGTCAGTTTAGACGACAAAAGAGGCCGCCTCCTACCCATTCAGTTACCTTTTGTTGCCTTTAATCCAAAGACCCGACATGCAACGATGCCGTGGAGGGGAGACCGGATTGTCCTCATTGCCTTCCACATTACCAGTTCTCTGCAGTCATGTGGATTTCGACTCTGTGTGAATGACGTAGAAGCCGACCCTTATCAGTAGATACCGTATGAGCGTCTAAAATCATGTTTTGCTGCTTCACTTCGCGTGTATGTGACATGCCTCGCCTGCTTGTATGAGCTTAACAAACCTTTGCTGAGTGGCTGGCTAACAGGTTGTCTTACTGTCTTACTCGGTAGTTGTGGCTTTCTACAAGCCAGCGTCATGCAGCCTTCTACCCCCATGAATGACGCCAACGACCCCCTGGCACTGCTTCAGCGATGGATAACCTACACCCAAGTTGAGCTTCAGAGCTTACGGCTGGACTTCCAAAGCAGCGTTCACAAGCATCTCATGGCATATCTACGACCGTCACAGGTCAAATTCGGGCACTTCAGTACCAAGTTAACGGGCTGGAAGAGAATCTACGTGAAGTGAATGAGAATATTATGAAGCTTCATCAAGACCTGACCCGGGTTAGAGCGCTTGTTTCCCAGTTGCTGCGAGATATTTCTACCACGCAGCCAGCAGTAGTGCCACCTGAAAGCGTGGCAACACTCTTGTTAGAGCGCGTGGCCCTGCGGAGATACGTAGGTAGTGAGGTTTCTCAATTCAATTTTCTCGCGAGCCTATTTTTGGCAAGAGTCAAAATGCTGCAGTTTCTAAGCCTGCCTTTGCCAGTGCTACTTGATTGAGCTGTTGTTTTGTGTCCTCTGATTGGCTTAGAAGCGTCGCTGCCATATGCCTGCGCCAACATGTTCAAATCTCAGCGCATCAAAGACTCCGAATCATCCCCTCCTGAAGTCGATAGTACTGGGTTCTCACAGTGGCAAATGAGCGAAAGTTTTGGGACTGGGCTTATCATAGTGCTTTTCGCAGCCAACAACTGTCCGCGCAGTCAGAGAGCGCCCTAGTTGCAGCCAAATCTGAAGCCTCTGAATGTTTGGGAAAGGGGTCTGGCAGGATCCTAAGCGAAAACGGGATAGCAGCCCCAGTTAGAAGCTGTTGCATTTCCGTACAGCTTGCACACAGCGACTTTGCATGTAGTGAATTTGCCTTTCCAAGACAGTTTATGTCTTTGGACGCTTGATATGCTTGCTACGTCTTTCCTATGCAAAAATGAGTATCAGCTGTGTGCTTGAGTCTGTTGATGCTGTGCACTTGTGCGTACTGCGTTGATTTCTTGAGCTGACCTGGTTGTAGCTTTGGCTTTTCAAGTGTGATCTAGCTTTGAAGCACTTATCTCCAGACATGGAGATTCCTGATTTTGTAGTTGCCGCTACGGTTGGCTACTTGGCCAGACGATTCACACAGATCTCCTTTAGCATCCCTCATGCTTTTGACAGTGAGCCCACTGATGAGCCTGACAATCACCCAGCTGTTACGTCCAGTGAAGACTCGACTGACTCAGCTTCCCAAGCATTTTTATTCGCCGAAGATTTCGTGGTGGGATGCCTCATCAGACTCCGAGCCAGTGCACTACACAGAGATCCAAGCATGAACCTTCATTTGGTTCGCCATAGAGCCCGTGCTTATTTTTCTGGCCATACAATATGTCTTTCAAGGACTTCAAGCCTTGCTGCCGTGTCCTCCTTGTGGCTACGTGTAACGACTACTGAGCTTGTAGGTAGATGGTGCCTGCGTACGCACTACTTGGAGCAAGTTTCAAGAGCCAACCGGCTCCCTTATAAGATTCTTCGTCGCACGGAAGACGAATATTTTGCCAGATTCACAGGACGAGTGCGCAGAAGCATACAATGGGGGCAAGCAGTCTCCCCCACTCAGACACTGTGATTCTTTGCGTAAAAGGCTTTCGCATTTCTCACTTGAGCAGTCCATAACATGAGGCAAAACAAATGCTATAGCTGCGCTACTGCAATTGACGAAATAATTTTGTTTGCACTTAGGAATTCTCTGAACTACAGCTTCCTGCAAAGGAAGCACACGAAGAGCTTTGCAAGTGCTTGCGTGTGTCGCTGGTTTGTACCAGGTTTTGTGAGCTATAGCAGTGAAGCAACGTAGTTTCTTGCGAGCATAGATACCAAAGAGCAGCCCATGTCTCTGCCTCGAAGTATCCGTAGCGACAGAGGTGTCGTTGCGCGAAGTCCAAAGCTACTGCCACTGAATCCCAATCTGGTTCGTGTACGCCATCGAGGTTTTGTACGATACTCAGCCAAGATTCCGGAAGCTTTTCTTATCCACTACTTCACCGCGCTGCGCATTTACAAGCCCCGCCTACTACTTCTTCATGCTCTTCTGAGCGCTGCGCAGTAGCCTGTTGTCGGCTTAGCTACGTTTTGCTGAGCACGGTCAGCGAGCGCCGTAAAACAAGCTTCTACCTCTTCCGTGGGAAGGGGGCCGTGTGTGTGTAGCACTCTGTTTCTAAGAGAATTAGGCATTAGACGTTACGCAGGGGGATGCTCCACAAAGTGTGAGTGAGCATCCAACGAAGAGGCTCACACTTTGTGCTGATATGGAAGCTGGACGCAGCTTCCACGTACCTGCAAGAAGTAGCTGAATGCTTCCTGAGTGTCTCTTGCTTGAGTATATCTTGAATTCGCAATGATTTTCCTCAGATTTCCCGGCCAGCTTAGCCTGGGTATGTGTGTGTGGGCACCCATGTCCACACGGGTTTCTGCGCTTTTCGCTAATGTCCTATTACAGCAGGGGGACCATCCATTTGCTGCGTGCGATGGTCCAACGAAGCGGCCACAGCAAATGCGGATATCAGGGCTGATCACCCTGACGCACCTGCAGCTGCGCTGTGCAATTCCGGATTGTTGCTTTTCCCATTAGTGCCTTGTAGTTCCTGCTAATTTAGTATGAAGAAAACGGAGTTTCCATCATTTGGTGTCATGTTGATATAGTTGGCATAGTTCCTGAGCTCAAGATCTCATGTGCCCTTGTGGCTTTCCCAGTGCGTTCGGGCGCGCATTCTGTCAAAGCGCGGCGGCGTACTCCTAGCAGCTTGACTGCTAGACCAGTTGGCATGTTGGCATGAGTTGGTACGGTTTGAACACCGTTGGCAGCTGTTTGACGTTGGCATTTACCCACCAAGTTGGCATAGTTGGCATGAGTGAAAGCAGCTACATTGCTGGCATGTTACGGAATCTGTGTTGGCATCCCCAGGGTCAACGTTCTGTTCTTTTCTTTTCCCTTTTCCTTTCTTTTCTTTTTCTTGTTTGTTTTACTACACTCAGATCACTGCGAGCCTTTTCCAAGGTACGATGGAAGAAAGAAGGGCGGCGGAGGGGGGCTGCGGCTTTGCCTGCGATCCTCTGCGTCGACCCAATCAAGTTGCAAGGGCGGCATGGGGGGTCTGCGGCTTTGCCTGCGAACTCCCACGCCGACCATGCTCCTAAACCCTAAACCCTAGAATCTACGCCCCAAAACCCAGAACGAAGGCACCCATGGGCGCCGATCTTTGTCCCGGCCTTTTGGCCATGATTTGGCCCTTGGGCCAGGTGTTGCGCTCGTTTCGTGACTTTTGGGTTCGCTTTGTTCTCTGTTGGGGTCTTGTGTTAGGTCTTAGTCTTTGGCGCTTGTTTTGGTGTCCTTGTGCTTGTTTCGCGAGGGTTCAGGTTTGCTTTGTTCGCTGTTGGGGGGTCTCGTGTTTAAGGGTTACGGGTTTTTGGAGCTTGTTTGTGCTTGATTGAGTTTCTTGTCACGAATCGTTCTTTTACGTTTGTTTTTTCTTCTACGTGCCCTCGTGGCTTACGTGTGTGTGGGCACCCATGTCCA
>CAJNIZ010003917.1:0-20115 GCA_905231905.1 Symbiodinium pilosum
ATGGGGTCCGGGAGGGGCCCGGGGAGAAACGGAGGTCCGATGATGCACCGGAAAAAAGGTCGGCGCTCCTGGCGCCACCCCGTCTAAGGTAAACCTCTAGGAAGGACGGGCTCTGCCCTGGACCATGGCGGCAGGGCCGGATTTAGCTCTACAGGGGTGGCTACTGCCGCCGACCCCCCTGCCCGTGCATCATCGAACCTCCGTTTCTCCCCCCTTCCAAGACCACTCCAAATTTCATATGCGCTCCAAAAGCGAATCCCCACGGCACAAAAAGATTTTTGAAGCATTTTGGGAATCCCCAAAAATCCTCAAAATCTGCATCATGAGCACCGGCCGTTTTGAAAACTAGCCCCCAGGCCCTTCTTGGGGTACGGCTGAGAAACGACTAGCAAATGAGGGGTTATCGCATGGGAGGCCAAAAATGGAGAAACGGACCCTCAATGATGCTGATGATGCTGGCCCCCTTGGCCAGCATCATCAGCATCATTGGGGTCCTGTTTCTCCCCTTTTGCCAGGTTTCTAGGCTGCCTGTGCCCACTGCGCAAGCATGAGACAGGTTTGGCGTGCATTGCCCAGACCAAACCCTATAAAATGTGCTGTTGGGCGCGTGTTGGCTACTGGCAGCTGACTTGCAACAAAAAATGCAACTGTCGGCTAGAACATGGTCAGCCTGCACAGAGAACCATGTCTAAAGTCATCATTGATGGCTTTCCTTGGGTTTTCGACCCCTCCTGGTCCCAATCAAGCCAAAATGGGTTCCCAATTGTGCAGCTGATGTTCCTGTACGAGGCACGCGCTCGCGCGCGCACCTCGTACAGAAGCATCATCAGCACAATTGGGACCCGATTTTGGCGTAATTGGGACCAGGACGGTCAAAATCCCAAGAAAAGCTATCAAAGTACGAAGGCGGCAGGGCCGGCCCCTGCCGCTAGGCCTACAATATGATGACATATAGGTTCCCCAAAATTCCAAAATCCGAAATCTGTCCCCGAGACTACTTCTAAAAGGGCCCTGACTATCGTCAACTAGGGCTCGGATCCTCTGAATTGGGGGTCCCTAACATGACTCTGAAGGATTAGGTTCCCCAGATTTTGATTCTTTTTGATTGGCTTTTCACAAATACAAGAACTTGCATACGAATTTAATGCGATGTTGATTCGTGTCATTGCGATTTTACATTGTTCTGAATCAGATTGAAATAAGATCTTAATTAGATTTCAACTGAATTTTCGTTTATTTGATTATGATTTTACATTGGCTCTATTTTGAATTAAAGTAGATTTCAACGGTTGGATCCAAACTGATGTCATTGCGATGTTATTAGATTGAATTGATCGGTTTTTTGTTCCATTTAACCGATTGGTATTATGTTGAAGTAGATATCAATTGAATTTCACCATGATCCCACTGTGTACCCCAGACCCAAAAAAAAATCGGGTCTTACAATACATGGGAGGGACCCTTTAATGTTCGGGGGAAAGGAGTTTTTGACAGTGGCTTCCATTCCAGACCTCACTTGCAATTTGCCTGGCCACGGGGTCTCAAATGACCAGGCACACTGAGGGGCTTTAAAAGCCAGCCTTCCAAATGAGCTCTTTTCCAATCGAAATCCATATCATGTCAAATGTCTTGATCTTCGCATCTCACTCACAAGCATACGAAAGGAAAGACTCTAATTACAGCCAAGGGGCTTGGACCAAACTTTCGGAGGGCTGCCAAGATGTGCCAGCTGGCTTCTATCTGCTCCAGCTCAGAATCATCTTCATCCCGCCTCTGGACTCCCAGATATCCAAACTGGCCGATTCTCACCACGTCTAGGAGAAGCTACAAGTATCTAGTTCAGTTGAGGCTCTCTCTTGCTCCGTGCGAGGCTTCGTAGCATGCCATGGGCTTCTCGTTGATGCTTTTGATGCCCAAGACCAGCGCATGGCGGAGATCTCGAAAAAGAGCCTCGGACATGCTGTCCATCCGATCATGGAGCTCCTCGGCGTTGGCGTCGACCCAATCTGCCAGGAGGGTCCCACAGCGCTCTGATAGCTGCCTGTCAGTGTGAAGATGCTCTCCAATTCTTGACCTTCCATTCCCGGGCCTATTGCCGCAGCCCAACATCCTCACCAAACACATGACCAGGACGTCCTGGACGCTCTCAAAGCGCCCCAGTACCTTGCCCAGTGCAAGGAGCAAGGAGCAAGAAGCAGGGAAGAAAGGCGCCGCTGCCTGCTGCATCTTGTCGGTGAATTCTGCAGCTGCACGGTCAGCTTCGGCAGGTTTCATGTAGCCCCCCTGCTTGCCATCACCGTCCTCTAGGCACAATTATGACACGGCAGGCATGATGCTGAGCGGCACCGTCCTCTGCCAGCATGAGCCGGCGTCTGTCCCAGAAGTGGGCATTCCACAGGCATGAAACCTGTGCGATGTCTGTCGTGTGCCAATGTCCAGGCATCATATGTGAAGGGCATCTGCCTTCTGCTCCAAGTCGTACACATGCTTGAGAAGGTCATTTGGCTGGTCCAAAGCTTTCCGCATTGCTTCTATGAGCTCGGTCAGCAGCGGAACCTAAAGATCCACCGAGATACCATGGATACCATGCGGGCTTCACCAAGCTCGAGTTTAAGATGTGTCAAGCTGGACCGCTGGACTGAGGTCTTGAGGTCTGGACAACTCCGATGACTTCTTGCTCTCTACCTCGCAGACATTTTCACAGAAGGGTTCCGAGTCTGATTTGGCTTTGCCATTGGCCGTGCTTGGCCGTGCTTGGCTTGGGCTGAGGTGCCTGGCCTGGGAGTGCCTCTGCGGGGGCATTCCTCTTTCGTCTTTCCTATCCAGGTGCGTAGACTGCTAAAACTCATGAGGAGAGCATCTCCAAAGAAAGTGCAGGGATGTTCCCGAGATCCACAATTCTCCTATGCAGTCCTCGACTCGAACGTCAAAGATGGAAAAGTCCGCAATGTTCAGATGCAGCTGGTCTGCTTGAACCCGCAATTGAAACCTAGAAATGAGGCAGGAGCATCACTGACAGGACCCCTCGTGGTTTCAGGCCTCAGGTCCGAGTCGATCTGAAAGCCATCCAAGGAGGTAAGAGAGGTCAGGGTGGTTGCAGTGATGAACTGGTACTCCTTAAAGCCCTCAGCAAAAGGATTTGGCCAAAACCTGTCAGGGCTAGGCAGGCATTCCTGTTTGTGGCTTTTTGTCAGTGGATATGTTCTCGCCTCAACTCCTCGAGGTGGATCCTTTCCAGGTGGCTGAGCTGCTTCTTGAAAAGGGTCGGTCGCCAGGAAAATCGATTTGACGATAGGTCCAGGACGCGCAGCTTCTGCAGCTGTCCAAATTGATCTAACCTTACCAGCGACGGAAATTGATTATCCGAAAGCTTGAAGACAGAGGCCCTGCTTGCAAGCAGCATATCGTCAATGTCGTTGTGAGACACGAGCAACTTGCTGAGCTGAGTCAATGCTGAGAAGTCTGGGAGCTTGATGAGCTCATTATGACTCAAATTAATTTCTGTCAAGCTGTGATTTACCAGCTTGACAAACGTCAGCATATTGCGCGACGCATTAAGAATCTGCAGTCGACGGAATTCGAAGGTCCTTGTGTCCTCAGCCAGCAGACTGCTCAAGCCAGCATCCTGCTCAGCCCTCTAAAACCTGGCAAGGAAGCTTTAACTTTATGCTTGGCAAGCATCCTTCATTGCATTCAGGCACTCGATGTCGGTCAACTTGTTCTTTGCCAAGTTTAGAACTTCCTGAGATGGCTTCGTCTATGATGCTTCACACTAGCGCCTCGTCTGTCCCTCCAAGAAGCGATGTGCTCTCGAATGAACTGCTTGTGCATGAGGCCATTTTCTGGCTCTCCTTCCAGTGTCTCCAAACTCCTCAGCACCGCTGCGGCTTAGCAGTTGTCTCGAGCATGGTGATTTGGTAGCACTGTCGAGGAAGTGAAGGCAAGTGGCCATTGCGGGCCACTAAAGTCGACGCGCCGACGGTTACGTGCGGACCTGCCAGAGCCATGCTTCACACGCGCACACACACACACACCAAGTAAACCTCTCGACTACGGTCTGTCTGGCTATGTCCGGCCTGTATGATGTCCAATCCGCGCCAAACTCTGTGAAGAAAACTTCACTACCCAGGGACGAGTACCTCATAGATTCCAGTTTTGATGACGTAAAGCAAGCGGGTCAGTGTTTGCATGTGTGGGATTCTCCCCAAAGGCTCTTGAGTCTTCAGGCATGGAGTGGTCTTCATGTATGTGTGCAGCTTTCCCTGACCCGAGTTCCAAGCGACTCACGCAGACGCAAGACAGCACTGCTGCATTATCAAAAGGTCAGCATCAGGTTGGAATTAATCTATGTGCATGCTGCGAGACAGCAGATGCACTCGTACATGTTTGTTGGACACCATGACTACATGCATTTTACGCGACTCTACGACTCCATCGGAAACCCACTTAGACATGGTTTACAGCACTGCTGAAGACTACACTCGGGGCCAGGCTGTCCCAGCGCATTCTGGTGCTTTGCCAGTCTTTCCATTGCAGCGCGCGGCCACAATTTTACCGCAACAGTGTGTTATTCAGTTGGAGACTCTGCTGGCTCAGAAGCAAGTATGCAGGCTCCGACTCCTGTTCTAGACATCACGACAGCCCACAAAATCACAAAACACAGCTTCATCAACCTGAAAGGGTTCTGGCAAAAGAACCCATCATGCATCCTACACAGAAGCTCTCTAGAATCATGTCCTGTAAACCGAGCAGGGGACTGCATCAACACATGGCCTTCATCTTGGCATCAGACTGCCACCTTTGCCACATCTTGTCATCAGTCTTCAGAGCACATGTACACTTTTCCTCCCCGCTGGCGTCTGATGTTCGGAACCAACCCATGTGGCAAACACCGCTGTGACTGACAGCATCAAAGGCATCAAAATCAAGTACCTCGCACCCTGGTAAGCAAGGATGATGCTGTCATCTTCACAAGTTTCAAAGATCCGAGATGTATCCCACAACTCAGATTCCATGGCCACTTCTGCAACAGCAAGGTGCACATTCTGCGCACGACCCCGTGCTACTCATGCAGAGTGACAGACGGAAAGCCGAAATGGCGAGGTAAAGCCCGATGCTCGAGCTCGTAAATCTCACCAACATAATCAAACGAATTCATGGAACATAAAATGCATCAAGTTGGGCATCTCATCTCAAGGGTTGGTGCCTTGGTCCGGTATGCTGACCGGATGCACTGAGGCTTTCGGCGCCACTGCTGTCAAGTCGCAGCTGCACCCTCCATTTTGCGTACTTCACCTCGAACTCCCTCTTGCTTGTCTGCTCGCCAGCTCGAGGTGTTGTAGGGTGGGCCTGCTCGAACACTCGACAGACCAGCGGACATTCAGCGTCTACGTCCACGGGGCTCAAAGCAAATTCAACATGAACTGCCTCTGACCGTCCATGCTCAGCTGCGTATGCTGACCACCGCCGGTACTCCCGCGTCTCCTCAAGCAGCTCTCCACTAGTCTCCACTACATCTACTGCAGTGCTACAGCGTGCAAGCCGAGCACATCCGCCTTGCCAATTCGGATCTGATGCTCGCGACGATTGAATCTTCTGGCCCATCCTCTGCTGCGAAGCAAACTCTTAAGCACACAACCTGCCTAAGCAACAGTGACTATAGCAGGCTATGCCCTTACGGATAACAACACACACTCCTTCACGAGTAAGTCTGCCAGGAAATTCCGGACTCAATTGCACCTCAACAACTGTCAAATCACACAATTCCACGCACTTATGCCTTTGCAGGGACCAGGCTGTACATACGACATCGTCCCCCTGGCGTTTGAAAGCCATCCAGCTCGCATCAACAATCCACCTCATCAGGCAAGAACCGCGCATGAGAAAGAGGAGCATCACGGGACTAAGTCCAAGTGCCTCCCATTCGCGTGGCGGCTGTCTTCGAGAAAGCGCATTGGCGCCTTGCAGAAGAGCGTCAAGTGTTTTCAGATGATGTCAGGTTGCAGGACAGCTTGAAGCACAAACCGGCTAAAAGCTTGAGATAGCTTGAGATTGGTACCTGAAAGCAATCCGACATGTAGCCATCTTCTTGCAATGCTTCTGCAGCTTCTGCACTTCCTGCCGCTTTGGTGTTCTTCGAACCTGCGGTGAAGCTGAAACTTTGTGTGGCAAACGCTTCTGAAACAAAACTTAAAAATGTGCCTGCCAATTTGGGGATATGAAGCGTGGCGGAGGCCAGCTGACGAGCGGGTCCTAGTTCAAAGTCAGCATGACCCGCTTCACACCTAATTAGCCTCTTAGCATGCGCCAGCAATCTGTGCGCCACGCGGGACACTGGTGGGGGTGTTGACTTGGACTCGGCCACCCGCCCTCCTGCAAGCGTCAAGTTGCACGTAAACGTCTGAGTGTTCGTGGGAAGCCGAGGCCTTGCGGGGGCCTCAAAGAACGACGCAACCTAACATACCGGAGATGAGTCACCAGCACCTTCTTACTGGACAAGTGCAGTGAACATTCCGCATCCTGAAGGTAGTGTGATGCTCCATCATTTGAATTTATCAGTGTATGTTAGTGTGCAGTAGAGGCCCAAGCCGCTCATCACCAGACGCTGCACGATACAGTTGCATCAACTCCTGCTCATAAAGGTTTGTTATTGCGAGCTCGGTGGTTTGCAGCGGGCCTGCACGATGACAATTTCATCGGCAATCCGCCATTGCGTTGGTGGCGGATGGACCTTGCATCTGATAAGGATCCCTTCCATGCTCTCAAACATCCGTCGAGAGACCTGCCTCCGAAGCGAAAAGGTCCCCGGTCCAAAGACCAACAGTGCTCCGAGGATGGCCCCTCGCTTCAGGCAACCCCGATCTGAAGGCTTTCGGCATCAAGAAACTGTGGGTAGTCGTGTAGCATCATTATCACCATAAATGCACGCGTACCACTAGTGGTGGAATGGCGAGGAGCCCCATGAAGACACCCCCATGTTGACACCTTGGAAAGTTATTGTCCGTCATAGCGCTGAATCAATTTAAAACTGTTCCTCCTCCGCCTCCTCCTCTCTTATGTTCTGGGACTGTGTCTTGCTTCTTACGTTCTTGCCGGCAAAGGCGTGCCTCGAAAGCAAAGCTGCACTGAAGTGAGCGAATTCCCCAAGAAGCAGTTGAATCTCCCTGTCGCCAGAGGTCGGAAGCCGGCGCTTCAACAATCGAACCAAATCAAGCCGATCTTGCCTTTCACTCGTAGCTTGAAGGTCATCTGGCGGAACCGCATCTGCCAGGGTCACCACAAGTCGGCCATCCAAAGAACCTGCCTTTCATGCTGGCGCATGCCGCATGCCTCGTAAGTGCTCCAACGAAGGCCTTGGACGGCAGCTGCGGCAGAAGCAGATCTGTGCAAGAGAAATTGCAGCTAGAAAGCAAACAAGCTCATCAAGTTCCTCTTCCCAACACTTTTTGAAGAGCTGCTAGGCATGCCAATTGCTTTTTGGGGTCAAGGTGCCAAACGGTAAGCTCTAGGAATGTTGCGGAAGGCAAAGTATTCAGCAGCAAATGTCTGAAATCTCTCCAGGGATATGAAACAAGAGCTCCTTCTGTCTGGGATGTCTTCCAACATGGTCTCGGGAGCAACACAAACAAGAACGGCATCGGCTTTGTTCTCTCTTCCAACCACGTCTGACCCATAATTCCTTTGGAGCTGCGCACTTCGAAATGCCGGGAACACCTCCCGCCAAAGCCGACTAGGCCTACCTTGCTCCAGCTCCAGGCCATCTAGAGGGCTCAACTTGGAGAAAAAGACGCCCCCGCCCTTGAAACCTCCACGCGACAGCCTCAGGCCCTTTCTTCCGTTCACAATGGCTGCTGCACTGGCGAGATCAGTGTAATGATACAGCACACGCTCAGACTGCGCAGCTCGTTTTACGACGGCATCCAGCGTGCTTCTGAAAAAAGAAAGCTCCCATCGGGTGACATCCTCTATACGTTCGGCTCCTAGACCAAGGCGGACCACAGCCTCTCCACTCGCTTCTTCGCTTGCTTTGCTTGCTTCGCTTGCTTGGTTTACATCGTGGCCGAGCCATCCAGCCCAGCCCATCAAGCCCAGAGCGTTGGTGCTCCAAGAGGCCAGCTGAGCTCGCCTCGGTCGGTTTGCCTCTGCTTCTGCTCTTCGCGCCAAGCAGCAGAAACGCACCGCTTTTTTGCTCAAGCATGTCCCCTCAAGGAGTCCTGGCACACTGCCACCGGTGCATGAGTTGCACCAAACTCGTATATAAGTGTGCGACAGAACCATAACAGAAAACAGCGCGCAAGAATAGGACACCATCTTTGGAGCGCCATGGCTCGGACTGAAACGGCGTGCTCTCATCATCTTGATGCAGGAATGTCGGGAAATTACGGACAACCTCTCAATTCTGAGCAACGCTTCAT
Source organism: Symbiodinium pilosum (assembly GCA_905231905.1). Taxonomy (NCBI): domain Eukaryota; class Dinophyceae; order Suessiales; family Symbiodiniaceae; genus Symbiodinium; species Symbiodinium pilosum. The sequence goes on from CAJNIZ010003917.1 coordinate 8,415, forward strand.
ATCAGACCCCACACAGCTTCTAAGCATGACGTGGCCCAGCGTAACCAGCAAACCTGTTTGAGCACTTGCAGCTTCATGTCAAGTATCTCAAGGATTCATCAAGGCCTCTGCTGCTACGATCCACCGTTCCTTGTCCGTCAAGCCGCCCAAAACCCTTCGAACAGAACAGCACAAACCGCTCTGATTGCTCAGGCAAGCTGCAACACCTGCTTCTGCTGCAGAAAGAAGAGGACAAGCAAAGTCCAGTTGTGGAGCCCTGCACGATTGCACACAGTCTGCTCACCACAACACGGGTTCCCAAACCTTGCAATCGATCTTTGACATGTGCTTTCCTGAAACAAGCCAGCCTGCGCTTTGGAAATGCAGGAGGCGACTGCGGACCCAAAGCCTTGGAGTGGATGGGCATTGATTGATGCATCTCCTGACAGCGCCATGGCCTCTTGGCAAGTTGTATCCTAGTTGCTAGTTATCCTAGTGATTCTGGGGGACGTTCCCATCCCGTGGCAACTAATTCCTTGCCAGTTTGGATATGAACGTCAGCCCCTGCGACCCTCAGGCAACAGCTTGAACAAGCTTGCCAACGAATATAACAGCTTGGCGCTAGACTTGACACGACGGACCAGTGGTCGAGCATGAGGGCTCATCGAAAATGCCTTCCTGCCACACAAACCAAGAAAATGGTAACCACGCCGGAGCTGCCAGCGTCCTTAGCATGAGATCTATGGCGCCCGTTTGCGCGTCTCCCTCGTAGATTGCAATCTCCTCACGGAAATGAGAAAAGCAAATGTCCGCTGCACGCGGACAAGCCCTTGGCCTGTCTTCCTCGATAAGGACCAGCAAAGTTCAGGGCAAGCAGCCTTGACAGGCAAAAGCACTTTGTCTTCAGTGGCGTTCAAGAAGCTATCCTTGCCTGAAACCCGGAGATGTGGCATCCTGAGTGAAACTCAGATCGGATCCACCTGTTCGACGTCGTAGCAGCGTCACAAAGCTGTTGACCTCATAACTTGAGCCCTCAACAACATGCAACAACCCTTAAGTTTGCAACGAGGGCCGTGTTGAGAGCTCCTTTGCATTGCTTTGCATCCCAGGTGCTATGTCCGTGGAAGCATGCTCGAGGCCTGGAGGCCGCCTCAAGCTGAGACTTCTGAGACCCTGTCTTCTGGCTTCCGGTTGCTGAGGCTCCAGCTCCGGAGAGACCAGTGCCAAATCCAGTGTTGCAGGTGGGATGCCCGTATCTTCGGATAGAAGATTTTGCATTCGCGGCATTGCAAGTTTGAGAACATGATGTCTCCCTGTCCTGAAACATAGGAGCCGAATGGAAACAGATTCCATCCTTGCCAGGCAACACAACGCCCCTTGCCCAGTTGCACTGCAGGACACAAATCATGCCTCTCAGCTCTGTGAAAGCAATCTGCTGAAGCTGGATAAGCAAGCGATCACATCCGGGATCGAACCCGAGGACCTGGGATGGGCATACATCACAGTATCAGTATTGAATTGTCATGACATCGCCCGGGATTCTTACTGAGGCCATTCCCCTTCGAACAGGCCCAAAGGCTCCGTCAGCCTCTTGAATTAAGCCTTGCTCTGCTCTGCCCGATCGCAAGGTGTCAGAAAAAGTGATGTTGAGCCCAGGCCCACTAGCATGTGCACCAAAAAAGCACAAAAACCGTTGTTGCGAAGCTCTGCTGCACTGGCTGATCTAGCTGTTGCTCGTCAACTCTCCTTGCAAGGCCATGCACCCAAAGGTCTGAACCACGCGCCGCGGCAACATTCATGGTCCTCAACCCTTGCAGGGCAAGACTTCTAGATTCGACAACCCCTGGCTCTGTCCAGCTCTCATCCAAATGTGTGACACGTCATCATGCGGTCTACAAGACACTTCTGGAAAATGTTCATAAACAACAACTAAGCCGCGTTTGAGTTGTCAGCTTTGACTACTCTAAGAAAGGCTGTCATGCCGCTGCAGCACTCAGCAACTTTTGCATTGCACAATAATTATGCCACCTCTGCTCGAGGTGATAAGTCGCGTTAGCAGCTCTCACTGAGCTGGTTGCTGGCCTGCTTGTCCTCCCAAAAGCAGAAGGGTAGTCAAGTGCTTTGAGCTGCTACTTGGCGCGCAAAGACATCCTCTTGAGAGTTCATCTCAACGAAATCAAAGTTCCAGACATCCGGCAAGCCCAAGTGTGGCCAGCCCTCAGGAAGGCAACACGTATTGGCCAAGGTCCCGTGACGCTAGGCGCTAGCATGCATGCAAGCCAACCTGAAACAGCTCTGCCGATGCAGTTGTGTCAGTCGCCTGTCAGATTGAAAGCCCACTTGATTGATGGAATCCTCACACGCAAGGTCACTAATCTAGAGCACGATTTTCACAGCATCACAGTACTGCTGTGGCCAAAGGCCTCGCTTGTCCACCTGAAGGCCGGGTAACCTCCATGCGATGGTCCACTTATGGCCTGAACAAATCACAGGTCAGAAGGCAGTGCTTCCTGCTCTGCCTTTCCACACAATGCCTGGCAAGCCATCCGCTTCATCAAGCATGCGCTTGAGACCTTACCACAAACGGCAGGTCGCATGGAACCAAAACGAATGAATACACGTGCCTTAGCATCAATTCCTCCATTGGGAATGTTGTTCACCATCCTCAGCTGCTTCCAAAGGGTGCACAGTGCGGATGTTCAGCAAAAAATGGGCTGCACAATCAGTAGCACCAGTCGCCTCCCAACAAAATTCCACCTGGTCTGAAACGACCTGTTGGCCAGACCACAAGGCAAAGTTTGGCGCCCATGAAACGCAGACGGAGGTGCGCATCCAAGTCCATGCGGGCCATGATCGCATGCCCAGGTCCAGCGGGAAACCCTGGAACTGCGTCCTGCGAACAGCAGCAATGATCATCTGCAAGAGGAGTCTGCTGTGCAACACACTTAGGATGTCTCGCGTAAATGACTGACTAAGCAACACATAACAAATGGAAAAAAGAACACAGAGTTGTCCTCCTGTTTTTGTTGCTGTGAAAAAATTGTCTATTTATCCGTCCATGCATTCAGATTGCTTGTGGTGGGCCTGCTTGGTCTCGACAATGTTTGCGGCCGCTTTTTGCATTTGTCCCATGATCTGTTGTGGCACTGTGTTGCTTGGCGGCTTACTCATGCATCCGGAAAGGCAGCGCTCAAAAGATGCCTGCGGGACATTTGAGACAGCTTTCTGATTGCCTATTTCTCTCCAAAGCGCTCTCTGCTCGCGGTTCCTTGGGATCGTTCCGGGTCATGGCCGTCCTCATGTCGCCCAGCTTGCCTTGACAGAAGGCAGGCAATCGTACATGCTTGGACGAGTTCAATACAGGTCCAGCTCAACACAGGCACACGAGAGGCACCTGTAACACTTCCAAGGTTTCAAAGAACTGTAGCTTCAGCTCTGCTTCATAAAAGCCGGAAGGGCAGCAGCTACAGGCAGCGCATGTTGAAGGCAACACACCTGCGAGATAGTGTCCAAAACAATGCCCCCGTCAAAAGTTGAGAATCCAAGTCAGGGAAAATTGGGGAGCACGCCACGCTTGTAGCGCAGCAGTTGCACTGTCCGCACGGCATTCCAACCATCTACAAGAATTTGCACTTTGGTGTCATGTTGCTTTTTTGGATCCCTTTGGGCCAGATCATTCGGTGTGTTTTTTGAAGCGCAAAGCTCCCTCCACTCACCGTTGCCTTCTGCCTTCTTTCGTGCACCCTGCATTTCTGAGAAGCTGTAAGTCTGATCTTCCTGGCATTGGGCACACCTGATATCTGAACAAATGGCTACCCTGTACAACAAGCCTTCTCAACAACTGCCTGCATTTCCTAACAACTGCAAATCAGAAGTATCTACATCCACTGTCAGAAATCAAAGACCTCCTTCACCGTCAGCTTGACATGCACGGCTCTGTGCATTCAGGTTGCTCACTCCCCCTCCGAATCGCCGGAGGAGCGCGGCCCTGGGTGATTCTTCGAAGGAAAACAGCTTCCCATAAGAGTCCTCGCAAAAAAATGTTGGGCTACCTGAAGAGCGCAACGTCCCAGTCTCAGAAGTCCTCTGCAGCTTTGTGGCCAGACATCTGCCTGATGTCCTAGGCATCGGACAATGCATTGGGCCAAGGATCACCTTGCAGATGTCAGTTCGGACCTCGAAGAAGGGGCGATTGAAAGAACCCCAATACCCCCGCGAAGTGAGCTCTGTGGTAATGTCCGCCTCCAAACAAAAAAATGGCTTCTTGTCCGCGCTACCTGTTGAGCAAAATCTTGGGCCTGATGCGTCATGCCCGGCACTTGCTCAAGAAGGCGGAGAGTGTTCGGTGGCAAAGGCTGTCCAGGCGTAAACCTGGCTCCGTCACCGTACTGCGTGCCACTTGGATGCAATGAAATGCGTTCGCCTGTTGTAATCCACCACAAGCCACGCAGAGTTTCCAGTACCTGTGTTTTCATCGGCCAACATCGAAGTCCACTGCATGCCTGACCAGCAACTCAGCATTACTCATAAGATTGAGCTGAAACATCCAGGATTGCTAGAATGCCGCCTGTTTTGGCGACACGATTCACAGCCATCACATGTAAGAACTTCGGCAACCTTGGGCAGGGCAGCGAAGCAAGCAAAGCAAGCGAAGCAACCGAAGCAACCGAAGCAACCGAAGCACTGAAAGTTGCCCCAGCCTAGGCTTGTTGGGGTCATCCATGGCGCGGCTGTACAACTTCGGATTCAGTACCTGGTCCGCTGGCTTAGTTGCGACAGCTTTGAACACGTAAAGCCTGCCGCGCCCAAGTGGCCTCCAAGGTGGTGTCCATGACTGCAAGGCCATGGTCCTAGCTGTGCAGACCGTTTGCATGCTGCGTTAAACCCTGCTGCACATCAACCGCAGACAGCTAGTGGAGTCCATCATGTAGAAATCGTCAGTGCTGCTGACGCAGCCTGGATATGAACCTGCGAGCAAGAGGTCCGTTCATCTGCTTCCTGATTTGGGATGATCACGACTAAGGCCAAAGACTGAAACCCATCAGCTCGTGCGATTGAAAAGACAATGGCAAATCCAAGCGGTAGTACCTGTATCCAATGTTTGGCAGGTCACGCCACGCAGACCCTGTGGACACGGAACTTTGTGCTGCCACGGTTCTTGTACACTCGAGTCATTTTGCTGTAGTCGCTCCTCACAAGGGTCGCGACCGTCGCCACAACAGCAGTTGATGTCATGCGCCGATCTGGGCACCAAACCATGTGGTGTGCCCAACAAAAAGGTCAGCGTTTGCCGGTGCAAGCCGCACCTCAAAGAGCAGAGAAACTGCTGGAAGAATCCACGATGCCCTTAAATCAGCACGCCAAGCCCTCGCCCTCCCGCTCGGCACAACTGTACTGAGAAGGGGTCTAGAGCGGTGCAGTGGCCATGCTTTGCTAGTCGGAGCTTCCAATCCTGGGTGCATCGGTTGGCATGGGATCCCGCAGGAGTGAGCTAACATGAGTCAAGCAAATGTCAATCTAAGCACGACACAGCATCAAGCCTGGAAGCATCTTCCTCCGCGCTGACAAATTGTGGTTGATGTGGAACCCACTGCAACACATTCAAACGTCCTCAGTGACGTGTGCTGACAGGAAGGAGCCTGGCCAGGTCAAAGAAACAGCCTTTATTTCCCAGTTGGGCGCGCGGGGCTTGACCAAAAACGATCTCCAAGCACAGCCTGGAGTGGTGAGGTCCTGCTGGGCCGATGCCTGTCAACAACACGTGTGATCCAGAAAATGTGGAGGCCACTGTCCAACAGCAAGTCAAGCAAATATGGATCTGAGGCATTGGCAGCGCTTAGATTTGGAGCTCCCATTCCTGGGCAGGTCTGCGGCGACTCCATCTATGTGTGCAGAACACGGGAATTGTGTAGCGGACTGTCTGCCACTGCCTGCGGCCGAAATGCCTGCGTAGACATTCATTAGAAGCTGTGCTAAAAGCGGAAGCAGTCTTGCTTCACCGGCCTCTATGAGCTCGGGCAGCTCTGCATGGGAATTGATGAAAAGAAGATCCACCATGTCAATGGTCCGCACCTCCTGCTACACAGCTTCAGCAAGACATGTGTTCTGGCGTGTTAGAAGATGGGTTTCGGTCCTTCGCTTGAGCCACAAGGTTGTAAGCGTCCTCACGTGCAGATATGCAGCCATGACACAGAAAGCTAGGCCAAGGCTAACTGTTCTCACAGGAAGAGACTAGTCTACAGACTGCTTGGCTCGCCTTCAAGCCCCACATCTGCAGGAAGAGGTACCGGATGTGCTTCCAGTATGGATCAGCAGGCTCGCCCTGAAACTTGGGAATCAGCGGAATCTCGATTCTTACTTGGAGATAACAAAAAAGTGGGCCTCGCTAGTGCCGGCAGACAAGTGAGACATTCTCATGATGTGCTGGATCTGCTGATTGAAAGAATTCCTGCTGGAGGGCTGCTCACATCTTTTCAACAAGCCGCCCCCACGCAGCCACAGAAGCACCGAAGTCCTAATGTTCATCATTGCTAGCGTGGAATCCTGAAGTCAATGCAGCTGATAAGCTTCCAAGAACAACTTGGTGACTTTCCAACCTCGTCGGGCTGCAACAGGGGATAGAAGTTGCTGTAGAACTGGGACATGCGTTCCGCTGTCAAGAAGCCTTCCACAATCCTGCCATGTTGTGATGATGCCGAAGTCTATTGCGCAGTCAGAGTGCAAACCGATGGCTGGACCCTGCGCTGTACATCTTCAGGTCATTGGAGAAGAACGCCCCTTTTGCGGTGCTGACCTTCAATTCTTCAAAGCTGTCCCGTTGACGCATAACCCTATGGATCTGCCCGGTCTTAGTCCAGTGAGGGCGGCACGTGGAGTTCCATCCATCCAGTTTCCTCAGAAGGGAGTCCCGGGCTCGGGAAATTGAACACGTGCCAAGGATAATCAGTTTGGTGAGTTTTTGGCCGCCAAGTTTCACTCAGACGATCGGCAAGTCGAGCCCAAGACACCGCATGTTCCTGCACCAAACAATACACTCCCAACCCTGCTGTTGCCCCTTCACTTCAGAAGTCCTCCACGCAGTTCAAAAGAACGATCTGATTCGTTTCATTGTCCAGCGTGGCAGAGAGGCCCTGCAAATTCACCGCAAGTTCAGATCCCCATGGAGGAACCACGCTTATGCATGACAGTGTGCAACCTCATTCTTCCAAAAACCACATTCATTCACCCCCGTTTTTGTCCTTGAGCTCGTGTAGTTTAGTGGAAACACTTGGCTTTCAAATGTTTGATGACAGTCTGAAACCAGGAAGGGAGGTGCACTTTTGGGGGAACTTTGTGCCATGTGGAGCACCAGCTGGTTTCCATGAAGGCGGCCTTGAATTTATCGACGTCTTTGCGATCGAAAGATGCCTGACTCATCCACACAGTTGTCAAGAACACAATGCAGATGAATTTGGGCAAACAGCCAAGACCATAGGCCTTGATGTTGAACAGCGGGGTCAAGTTCGGATGGACCCCTCGAGCCTTGCAAAATGTGTTTCCGCCGAACACGCTTTGCATATACTTTTGTGTCAGTGCCTCGTGTGCAGTTTACACAGATAACTCCGACACGCGCCTTTATTGCAAGCCCATACTCTGTTATGCAGCTCAGCACCAGAACATGTGCCAAGCACTTCCTCGGTCAATTGACATCCAACGTTGTCACACAAGAATGAAGCTGTTAGAACTCCTGTCTGCCAAGATTCATTTCGACATTTGGGCAACGTGAATCGCCCGTCTGGAGCCAAGCAATACAGAATCCCCAGCATGCAGACAACTTGATAAAACCAAAATTGCAGAAGCCTCCCGCAAGACCTCCGGTGACTGCAGTGTTAAAACTTGCCCAGAACAAGGAGCACCCCCTCTGCCAGCTTTGCACTTTGTCCCCAACACTGCCCTCCTTCAACCTTTGTCGGGTTGCGTGACTACCGCAATGACGTGCTTTCCTTGCACGCAAATGCGCATCAAAGACTGCGAAATCCCGTGATAAGCTTCCTTTCGTAGTCAAAAATACACCTCATGGAAAAAACACTTGCGAATTCTCCGACAGTTCAAGCATTATTTCATGTTGTTCCTTACGAACGACTGCGCGCACCTACTGCGCATGCATCCCACGCTGGGCTCGCACGGATTGTCATAGTTCGGTTCACTTGAGCATATTGTCAGATATTGCCATTTTACAATCGCTTGATTTCCGCAAGAACACGAACTTTTTTGTTTGATCTTTTATTTGCTCACAGCATGGCAGGTATTGTGAAACATGTTCAGCCGCAGACGTCATACTTGATTCAAAGTTTGATTAGATACGGAGCTGTGGGTTACATACCGCTGAGGTGGTTACCCAACTAACCAATAAACTTGGGGACCTTCAAGCGTGGAGAAAGGGTCACTGACACGTTTTGTGGTTGTCAAGTTTTCGCTTTGCGGAATCATTCGGGGCCACACTTTTGCAGGCGCACCTTCGCACCGTAAATAATTCGTCGTTCCGTACGGGCAAACACGTCAACATCGTCGGTACTGACGGGATGCTCATGTAGCTGGCACAAGCTGGAAAGGAGGCAAACATCTGCCAGTCTGCCATCCCAAACTGCATGGGGTTCTTCAGGGCAGGCACGCTTCAACCAGAGATTCAATGCGTGACATCTCGACATTTTCTCACAAGTGAGAGCGCGCCATGACTGTGCCCGTGCGCATGCCGGAACATCAGGGGATGAAGCACAGGAGGTCTCCACCAGGTCACTCCAGCATATACGCCCGCGGGCATGGTCACATCATGCAATTCGGTCGGACGGCACAATCTTGGAGCATTTGCTGGGTTTTGATCCATCATCCATTTTCAATATTAAATCTATCCATCAATGTATCTTTTTATTTCACCAAATCACTCAAACATATCTCAAATATTATTCAATCAAATCTTGATAATTCAGCGGACCACTCTTTTCCAACAGGGTGTTCACGCGGGCAGTGCCCTGTCTGGGGGGTGTTCACGTGGGCAGTGCTCTGTCTTCACCGTACGGCGGGCTTGGCCAGTGAGACAGGCCGTGCCGATTCAGTTAGCTTTGTTTGACTTCATTTTCATGAGGACGTAGTCGGTGCACTGCATTGATTGCACTGCATTGATTGCCGCTGGGTTGTGGGTGGGTGGGTTGCAAAATTTGCTAAGCCTCGAGCTTGAAAATTAATGCCACAAGCGAATTCCTCATGTGAAAGTCATATGAACAAATGAAGTTTGAGGCGCTTGCTCCACAAAACAATTCAAGCTTGATTTGAGGCAAATAAGAAGTTGCTAACAAAGCAAACAAATGCTCTTATTCCACCAAATCACTCAAACATATTCCATCCAAAAGCTGGCAAATTTTCACCTCAAATATTATTCAATCAAACCTTGATGATTCAGCGGACCACTCTTTTCCAACGGGGGTGTTCACGCGGGCAGTGCCCTGTCTTCACCTCCCCCATTCCTCAAGACTGGGAGCTGCCACAACAAGCTACGCTCCAAGCTGACACTCGGGCATACCAAGCCAACACTCCACTTGCATCCTCAATGAGTTCAAGTTTACATTTCCTTCGCTTGGACCCAAAGGAAGCAACAGCGCGGACAGTACTTCTTTCTCTCTTTTGTCACGAGGTGCACGGAACGCAAGGCGTTGCAGAAGGGAAAACCTTGAAACCCCCCTTTGCAAAAGGGAAAGCGTGTGAAACGTGAAAAGCAATTGTGTGTGAAACTTGACTAAGCAATGCGTGCTGTGCATGCATGAAATGCTAGCAGTGCGTGCTGAGTTAGCAATGCGAGCTAACAGGGAGTGGTGGGTTGGTGTTTCAAGAAGAAACTTTGGGCCAAGCTACGGAAATGAATGCAGCGCAAGCTAGGCAAAGTAGTGAACTAAAACACGCGTGACCAAAAAAACACACATGCCACGTTCAAGTTGATATTTCCTACGCTTGGACCCAAAGGAAGCAACAGCGCGGACAGTACTTCTTTCTCTCCCTCTCTCTTGTCACGAGGTGCACGGAACGCAAAGCGTTGCAAAAGGGAAAGCCTTGAAACCCTCACTTCAGGTCCGTGCACCTCTGTGACTGCTGTCTGTCTACCCATGCCGCGTCAGAGGCGTGCGTACCTGGCAGCAAACAAGGTCAAACTGGCAGCGCGCACAAGAACGAACAAGCCAAGGTTACGAAAAGCGGCACAACTTTTCTTCATGCGGGATGCTGTGTTTGCAGGAGCTCGTCCGTCCAACCAGCGTGCGGCAGGCGCTGGGTGGCAAGGCCTTGCGGGCTCGAAAGAGCTTGCAGTGAGATGCGTCCGCGGCCATGCAGGCGACTCCGGAAGTGGGTCAGCTTGTTGGGTGAGTTTGTCTGCCCATGTGTTCTTTTCGCCTGCCACATGGGATATGGCGAGCTGTACATGGTTGCGCGCTGACCAGGATGCCACAAGCTTGAAGAAGTGGCACAAAGGCTGGGTTGTGGTGAAAAGCTTGTTGATGCCTGTTTCGGCTGAAGTGTTGTCGGAGGCTGCGGGTAGCACAAATTTGAAGTGCTTGGCATGAAGTCTGCGCAAGGCGACCATTGCGAACGCGAGGCAACGTAGGCTTGCGGGGTTTTCGTGAGCTGGGGCCAAAAGTGCCTGACCTCTGTCACGCTCCACGTTTCTGAGAACCAAAGAAATTGCGTGGACGTGCTGATCCACCCGCCTACGCCGACGGTGTCGCCTTCTGCCATGGCGTCCGCGGCTGCCACGCAGTGCAACAGTGGCGATTGTCGCACGGTGTGCATTTGATCGTGATTGAAGCAGGGGCAAGCCATCTGATGGCGCTGCGGCTTTCGTGGCATAGGTGTATTTCATAGCGAGATGGGTTGGCGAGTCGGACCCACTGAGGCTTGTGCGAAGGTGGGACTCTGGGCACGTCTTGCTTGCTTTTCACTGCCACCGAGCCCACTTCCAGGAGGCGTGTGCCAGCAGTGAGCCACATGTCTGGCAGCGGTTGTGTGATGAAGAATCTCTGGGCTTGATGGAGCGCAGGGCGCCCCTGCCACTATGGAGGTCTTCGTATAAAGGTTGCCAGACATGGTCTGAGATGCTGGCAGGTGCTTGTAGCCCACATGAGCAGACCCAGGCACTCAAGGTCTTCTTGGAATTAGCAAGTTTGCAAAGTTGGTCGCGGAGCTTGTCGAGCTTGCCACTCACCGAGCGAATGGACTCCAGGTCTAAATGGAAAATCCAGCCGCACCAGGTGACGCGTGTGCCTCGCTGCGCTTTCGTTTGTTTTTCTGCACTTGTTGCAGGCTTGAGCCAACACATTTGTGTTGACATGTTTTGTCACGCTCTCAGCAAGTCAAACTCTGTACGCACATGCTGTTCACTGCACACATGAAATCATTTCCAAACATGCTACACAGCGTGTTGGGCTTGGGGTATCCACACATAGTTACTAAGGTTAACACCTCGCCTTGGTGTAGCCTCATGACATCCTTTCGATTCTGGCGCTACAACACACACTCAAACTTTCCTAAAGTCACTGTACCAGTAACCACTAATCCAGATTAGCATCAGTCAGCTTCCAAGCTGTACAACCTTGCTAGCTTCTACTTTTTTCACTGTGTTTCTTTCTTGATCATTCTTTTCACCATCTTGTGGTGCTTGGCATTAGTTGCCATTGCGAAACTTCCTTGGACACTCATGTCC
>CAJNIZ010003918.1:0-22555 GCA_905231905.1 Symbiodinium pilosum
TCCAATAAGGTTCAAACCACTTTGGCTCAAAACACATGGTCAAAGATGCCATGTTGTTCAAGTCTCATGAATCAAGAGATAACCCCCTAAGCCGATTCAGGTTCAAGCCACTTTGGTTCAAGCCTGATGCCCTATGATGCCAAGTTGCTATGGATGCTCCGTTCAAGGGGGTACACCCCGAGGTACTTCGCCTCTCCGTGCTCACTTGGCGCAAAGAAAAAATCCGTGAAGCATGTAGCCGTATTTGGCCCATTAAGGCAATTGCCCCTTGTGGTTGACATGGTTTCGCTCCATGAGTTCTCCAAATAAACTCTCAATGATGCCATCTGGCACTCCAGTGCACGTGGGAAGGATTAGACCATGCACTTCTGATTTTTCATCCAGTTATCAGCTCATTTCCTGTCATATGCAATTGCAGCAGTCCACCCCTGACTTTTTGCCAATGAGAACCGACTTCATGAATCCCTTCCCCCTTACCTGCAACAGGTGCTAATCGGGAAGCGCCAACTGCTGCTAGGGCTAATGATGGAGGCGGCGAAGTGCCCTGACATTGGGCTAGTGCAAAACATCCGCCAAGGCTTTCGGCGACCCAAAGTCAAAAGACCTACCATGTCTATGAACACCTTGCTTGTCCTGTCTAATGGTCTTAACAAGAATGTTCTCGGTACTCGATAGGAGAGTGACCTGGAGTCTGCTGCCTGAGAGGAAACACAAAAGGAGCTGGCCGCCGGGTGGACGTGGCTGGCAAATGACCAGGACCAGGACACCAAAGGTCTGCTGATTGCATTGCGCTTTGCTCTGCGCCAAGGCCCTACCAAGGTTCGCTTGATAGATGATTGCGTGAACAACGGACTTAACAGCACTATGGGGCTTCGGGCACGCTTGGAGCTTCATACCATAGACAAACTAGCTGCCATGGCGCATCTGAGGAAGGCCTCACCGATTGGGTGGGACGTACCTTTGACCTTTGCAGTGCTTACAAGCAGTACGGGATACACCCTATGGACCGCCAGAGGCTACGCATCCAACGGGTGTGCCCGTCCAACTTTGCTAGGAGTGAACTCTTTTCCTTTCGGTGCCACAGGTTCTGTGAGCGCCTTCCTTCGGGTGTGTATGGCGGTTTGGAGGGTAGTATGGTTTTCTTTTTTCGACGATTTTCCAACATCACAAGGTCAGTTCTTGCCAACAACACTCGATGGGCCATTGAGACCCTTTTTGATCTGTTGGGGATCGACTTCGATCGTGATGGGAAGAAAGCACCGCCTGATGCTGCCGTCTTTCATATGTTGGGGTTGCAAGTTGATATGTCCCAGTCAGCCTGCCGAAAGATCATGATCGGTCACACACCTTCAAGGCGAGGAGCTGTTTTCTTTCCTACAGAACATTTTAGATGCGGGGAAGAATGAGCCACGCACTTTTGAGCGTCCTCGGGGTAGGATGGTTTTCTCTGACGGCTATTCCTTTGGCCGTGTTCCTTCGTGTGCTAACAGGGCGTTTGCTTCTGCTTGTAAGGCAGCTACGTCGCCAGTGAGTTTGGATGCTGAACTTAGGACTTAGGAGCGCTGTTTCCCTTCTCCTGCAGAGGGTCAGCCCGCAGATCATGAGCAGCCTTTTCAAACAGTCCAAAAACCCAATTTTTGAAGTGGAGTTAGCGCCCATCTTGATTTCACGTGATCACTGGCAAACTTTGCTACGTGGTGCTCAGCTAGTTTGCTGCTTAGACAACGACGGAGTTAGGCACACGTGCATAAGTACGCCCACCTTGATCCAGCAAATACCTGGATTGCAATGATAGTGGACAGGGAGGCAGCTTTGGGTCTGAAGTCTTGGTATGCCCGTGTTGGCACCTCATCCAATGTTGCAGATGTCCGCTAGCTGTTTGGACTTTTCCGCCGAGTGTCTCGTTGGGTGCACGCATTCGGAGCCAAGCATTGCCTCTCTCTTCAAGGGGTTGGGGTGATGGCAGGGATTCGACAAAACACGCCCCATCGAAAAAGAGAGACCTCTTTTGTGTGCTGATTTGATTTTTAAAATATGCATATTGGTATTATAGAATATTCTCAGATTATTATGCCGGAGAATATTATTTGTGAAATATTGCAATTGAATATGGGACTAAGTCTCATTCAACATTGCGTCAAGCACTAAAGGAATAAACGGTTCATAATGGATCAATCTATTCATTTGAAGTGTCAATGAAGGACATTTTGATTGCATGTATGTGCATGCAAAATGACATTGCTGTGAATAAGGGAGGCTCCACCTACGTTACCGGATATGGCCGGACATGGCCAAGCAGGTGCCGTACATGTTGGGCGATCTGGCTCATGTGGCCACGATTGCGCTTTCAGCTTGTCAGACCGGTGCAAGGACTCCTCACCCGGGACGAAGGGTCTAATTCAGGTCGTCCACTTGAATGGCCCGGGTTGTTTCGTATTCCATGGTGACAACGCCCCACCCATTCCCAATAAAATGGTTCACATGCACGTCCGTAGGCGCAATGCCTATGTATCGATCTAACACAGACTGGGGCAGGGCTGTGATGCCGGGCCTGGACGGTGTCAACTGGCATGCGCAATCAGGGACAACGACCAGCGAGCCAACGTACTTTATGTGTCCAACCAGTTCAAAAGTGCAGCGAATGATGTTGCTTGATTTGAATGTAGACTGTTTTCGCATGATTTGTAAATGCATTTTAGTTGACTGTTCCTTGCATTGTAGTTTAGCTAGTATACATGAGATTTCCAAGTTGTTTTTATGTTTTCGCTGCAAAGCTTGGGCTCCTTTCACCAACTATCTTCTCCACAAGCGCTGTCTTCCCGTCCAGACCTTTGTGTCCTGCTTCATCCAGCGGCTGCTTTGCCCCATGTTTTGTTCAGTTCGGTGCCTTGACTGTAGCAACCCCGGTAATGATTCCTGCAGAGCTGCCCCAAAAACTGTGGCCGGTTGCAGCTGTAAGCCCCCATCAGGCCCCAAATCCGCCGATGAACATTCGTCTCAACCTTGCATTGCCCAACATGCTGCTGCAGCCTTGTCCCATGGATCAGCTTTTGAACACTTCAAAGCCAGCGTTGGTAGAGCAACACAGCTCGCATTCCACGGGCGAAACATGCGAATGCTTAACCGATCAATATGGCTGCATGAATGCTTGTTTTTACGGTCCATAAGTCATGACTGCGCAAACCGACAATCTATTGTTGTTATTGGAGCTGCTGAGAGCATTCTTAGATCGGGCAAGCAAGGCCAAGCTGAAATCATTAATTTTGAAATCCAAAAAATCCATTAATTGCACATGCAACCACAGCGTTCCACCAGTAGAAGCACCATTGAGCAAATTGGCAACTGTAAAAGCACCTGTTTGTTGTGCTTTCAGTACATGCGTGTCTGCAACGCCATGCCATGAAGAGATGTGGGCCAATAGAGTTTCGTGTAGCCTGATGCCAGCCACGCACCCATTGTTTCCCAAGGTGCGAAGGGCTGATGCCGGCTGAGTGCTCCCAACCCGGTTCAGGAACCTGTTCGGAAACATGGCCAGAGCAAACTTGCGGAAACTTTTTTTCTTTTTGAAAAATGGATTGCGAAACAACATGCTGAATTCTATTGTATTTCGAGTTTTCACGCCTCGTGTTTGTTCATGCGACGTCAGCTTGTTTCACACGTTGTGAAACCAAGGTATGCTGACAATATATACTTTAGCATGGATAGTGCATGGAAACATAGATGATTATGACTCGCTGGTTGGATCAAGGGGATTCACTTTCAAAGACATCAAATTGACAACAATTTTTCAGGGGTGGTCTAAGTTGTGTTTTTTCCTGCATGCTTCTGCGTGAGCCATATTTTCAGTGAAACGACTTTCGAAAGCGTTTCAAGCGAAATTCAGACCTCCGATTTTGCAATAAAGCCCGCCGGATGTTTGGGCAGAAGAGTTGCATGGAATTGTGCAAGATATGTTGGGAAATGAATGCACAACTTGCGCTTCCATGTATGTCGCATGCGTTGAGTCAAAATGTATTTGCTCCTTCATGTGCAGCCGCCAGCACAGGCCTCTTGGTTCCAGCAACAGCCTACCACATGCTTTGTGACCTTCCTGGCAACTCGCAACAGCTGCTCGCAATTTGTTTGTTGTATGAACCATATGTCAAGCAGATTTCGGGCAGGTGTTCTTGAACTTAGTTGTTTTGTTTTAATTCATTTTTGGTTCATGACTGACTTTTGGAATGGTCTCTGGCTCTACACTTGCTCCAACCAGCGATGCAGGACATGTGCTTGTCAGTGCTCGCATGCAGTGCATCAACTCAGAAACGCGCTCGTGCCTCTGCAGTGATTTTCGGTAGCAAGCAGTTGCAATTGGTTTGAGGCAGGCAGCTGTCATGGTGGTCATGCTCAGAGGATGTGTAGTTATCATTTAAGCGCATCAAGGCGCAAAGGGAGGTGTGACTTTTCCAGCACGACATTCCAGCCATGAAAAGGGCGTTGCAGATTTGCATGGATGATTCACCTCCCACGAAGCGTCTTCGGGGTGGCTGCAGTGGTTGGTTGGAGGCATTTCTTTCAACACTGGTTCACGCAGTAGACTTGCAAAGAAGTGCAAGACGCGGTCTTGCGCACGTTTGGTTGCATTTCTTGTACCAGCCACTAGTTTACCGACGGCGAGTGCAGGCTGCTCACGAGTTTCTTGCCAGGCGGAGTCGCAGCCGGTCGATGAGCGATGTGGAGGATGCGATTCAGAAGGCTGAAGCAAAGCCTTTCCGTGCAGTTCTTCGCGCAGATTTCTGGCAGCATCAAGACCCACCGACCGAAGCACGCGACACCCTTTTGCAGAAACGTCTGGCGTTGAGAACTGAACTGGAATTGCAATTGCAGAGGCAACTTATCAAGGAGAACGAAGGTGGCATGGGCTTAGCCCTTGTTTCGCTCGGCTTGTGCGGCTCGCGCCTTCGAACGGATGCCATGCAGCGGCACTACTTCGGAAAAGTTCCTTTAGAAGTAGAACGTGGTACAGCGTTCGATTCTGCTGTTGAGTCAATTTTGGCTGCAAGGCCATCGCACCTGCTTTCAGGAGTTCATGTAAGATTCCACGAAAGCAGTGGTCTAGCGGAAGCCGGAGTTGACAGCGGCGGATTGACGCGAGAGTTCTTTGATTTGGTTATCAAGGATCTCTCAGAGCCGTTCCAGCCAGCAAGTGTGATGAAACAGGAGCCCAAATTTCGAAGAAGCGTGTCTGTGGAAGGCATTGGCGAGCCCATGTTCTGTCAGCAGGCAGATGGCTCCTTGATGTTGGCATCCTCTTCGCGCCCTCATGCAGTGTACTTCGGATTGGGCCGCCTCATTGGAGTAGCACTTGTCCACGCAAGCTATGGAGATGCTGCACTTCCGTTGCCTTTATCTGATTGCCTACTCAAGTGCATGGTGGGGGCTCCCATAACTGCTGCTGACGTTCGAAAACGTGATCCCATCTATTACAAGAACCGCATTGAAGCGGTGCTTTCCAGCCAGGGACGTCTCATGGTCACCGCAGCACTGATGGAGGACAAGCTGGTGTTTGCAGAGGGCGAAAGGGAGTTGAAACCTGGAGGTGCCACAGAGGAGGTAACTGACGAAAACGTGATGGAGTACGTGGCGCTGCTCAGTGAGGACTATATATGTGGCGGCGTGCGGACAGAAATCTCGGAGTTCCTTGCAGGATTCCACGACATTGTGCCGCGGAAGCTGCTTCAACAGGCGGGCTTGGGATTCGTTTTTAATCTACAACTGAAGAAGCCTAACGCTTCAAATGGATTGCAATGACTTTGACACATGGTTCCTAAGACAGCCTACCCCTGAAATCTGAACTTCCGAGCACAACATCATGAGGCGGGCTTGTCCTGGGTTCACTTGGGCAACTTGCTTTCTGGGGTGGATTACATTGATGTTGAAGCGTGGAGACGCTATGCTCGAGTGCGGGCTGCTGGTGTTGCTGAAGACGAAGCGCTCAGAGTTGCGAACGTTTTTTGGGACACCTTGGAACACTGGCCAGCTGTGGAACGGAGTGCTGTGCTGGCCTTTGCGAGTGGTTGCTCACGCATTCCAGCTTGCGGCTTTGCATTCTTAGACCCGCCCTTCACTGTGGAGGTGATCCCCTTCTCGAGCAAGCTGCCAACTTCGCACACCTGCTTCAACACCATAACTCTCCCCGCCTACTCTCCCGAAGTGCTTGAAAAGAAGTTAGCCTTTGCAGTGCAGGAATGCTCAACAGGATTTTCTTTGATTTAGCTGTTCCTGAGGCCCGGTGGGTAGCATCTCTTGAGTGCTTTCGAAAATGGTTAGATCAAGAACTAGACAAATGGTAAACGATTGTGTTATGCTCCTTGACGCCTGGCACAGATGAGAGACTACTGTGATGGCATCAGTCCTGAATTCAGCTTTGCTGTGCTCGGCAGCGGATGATTTTCAAGAATCTTGCGCATTTTTGAGTCGCCTCTCATGGAACATGAAGGCTTCGCATGCGCCCGCATTTCATCGGGAACGGTTCTGCAAGAGGGACCTTAGAGAACCCTGTCCAGCGTCGACAGGGAGCCCCCTGAAAGGGTGCCTCCCTGACATGATGGAGCTCACAGAGACCCGCGGAGCACCTGCCAAGCCCTGGGCCAGGTTTTGCGGGTTTTTGTCGAAAAGGCTTCGTGTCGCGCAGGTGCAGTGTTCAGGTCCCTGGGCGGGATGTACTTGGCTCTCGCCTAACTCCGAGACGCGGCTCCTTCACAGAGCCGTGCAATGGCGTTTCGGAGAATCATTTCGGTAGAGTCGGATGGCTACAGAGAGAATCTCTGCAAAGAGCCTCATGACTAGGAGGATGCGAGGCTCATCTCTCTGATGTGATGGGCCTGCGGGTCAAAGAAGACAGTGCCAAGTGCGTTCAGACTTTCGCTGCTAGTTGACGACGGCTTTACGTTCTGAGCATTATCGTAAGCAGGAGCACGGGAGTTCTGCAAAGGAGCTCCGCTCGCCAGACTCCGTGGAGAAGCTCCAGGCAACAAGCTCGAGCTGCTTTGAATTTCAAGCTGAAGAGACGTAGTAGGCCTTCAGAAGATGGACGTGCTGCTTCTGCGTCTGTATCTTTGACCTGGAGCAAGGACAGTCAAAACTGCTGTTCAAGTTTAGGCGAGCGATTTTGTAATCTAGCATGTTTTTTCTGCAGAAGGACAGCGGTTGGAGCTCGTGCTCCTCTCAGTGCCGTAGCGGTACGTCCTTTAAGTCAGCGAGATGAAGCGGAGTTGAGAGATTGTGCTTGGATTTGACAGGAAATACCCAGCAACAGCCCTCTCTCTGACGAAGACCGCCAGCTTTTGCGGCGGGGCGTCCCAAGAGTTTGAACACCTTTTACCAAAGCTGTTTGCAACCTGGTTTGCTGGTTTGTTTGTAGTCTGATCGTCTTGTGCCAGATCCAGATCTCAGCGCTCAGGTACCTTGCGTTTCCGGATTCGGGCCCCAGCCGCCTGACGTCTGTGCGGGCCACAGCAGGGTAAGTTCAGAGCGTTGAGCTGTTTCAACTGCAGATTCTTTCTTGATTATAGAGTCTTTGATGATTTCTCGGGGTGAACGTCCAGCAGCTTTGTCCCCATGAGGTGGAAACTGCAGTGTTTCCGTTTCGCTTCCGCAGAGGGAGTGGAGTTCCTCTCTTACCAGCATCGGGATGCGGAGCATGCGGAATGCACGGCATTGAGCCATCACAATCAGGTTTCAATGCATGTCAGAAAAAGGGTGTCACAATAAACCTTAACAGGGTCAAGCAAGTTCGGCCCTAGCGCGAATTCCAGAGAGTGGACAGTCTTGCTTGAGGCATCTAGAGGTCGCAGCACCGGCCAGGCAAGAAGGCAGGGTTAGTGCAACAGCTATGATTTTGGCAACCAATTTATATCGCATGTCGAGAACCAATCAAGTTTCAGAGGCATGGTCGCTGGCTGCATGAAATGACGTTCCACACGCAGGGACTTGCCACTGGAGCAGGATGACTTTTGGTATGCAGCAGGGGGCTCAGCTGAAAAGCTTTGGGTGAAGGTTTCGCACTTTGTGTGTTTGTGAGCCACTCTGCAATCACCTGACAGAGGTCACACAGATTCGAACGGCACTGTTATAAGTTCACGGGACTGCCAGTGGCCTGAGGCAGCGTACTTTCAGCAGCAGCCAGATGAGGACCGGACACAGCGAGGAAGATCTCGTGAAGTTGACAGTTGCAGAAAGGAATTGCAACTTGCATATCAGCGTATTGCTACCACAGACTGCTAGCTGGTTGGACACATTTAAACAAAGGTGTGGCCCAGGACACTGGAAAGAAGCACTGAGGATCTGATGTCTTTACCACGGAGCACGAGAGTAGGCAAAAGCAGAGGTGAAAGACCACAAGTGGGAGGCGAGCAAGCGACACTGTGTACAGCGCAGCCTGGTTGTCCGAGCCCCACACAAACCACCTGACCGAGCATGTATCATGTGCGAGTTGGTCATCCTTAGCGTTGTCGAAGGTTGTCTCGCAACATGGCTTCCTGGCATTTTGGGTTAGCAGCTAAGCCTCCTGCTTCAATGCATGAGTGACAGCACATGTTGCGTTAGAATGGTAAAGCTGCGCTACATGCTAGGCCGCGCTCATGACAGAGGTGGGCAAGCACTTCCAGGAGTGATGGGCTCAGCGTGAGGCGCATCAGCACAGCAGAGATTTCAGGAGACCAGCCCCACGCACAGGCACGGACCCGATGTTCTCGAGGAAGTCTTGGCCACAGCTAAGAGTCGGAAGGTGCGGCATGTGCAGCATTTGCGGCATCTTTGCTTACAAAACGGCGACTGAAACTGCAGTGGTGAGGCTCAAGCAGAGCATGGGCCAATGTTATGACATGTTATGACTGGAGGTTTTCGAACATTTAATGTTGCTATGACCTCAAGCTGCACAGCTCCAGACATGTGACTCCACGCGGTCCTCGTGGGGAGGTGCGCGACATGTCCGCAGCGGATTCGTAAGCAATCTATCATATTCCGAACCCAGATGACTGCTTGTCTGTGGTGGGGGTCTCTTGCTGTTTTGGCTCGAGTTATCTGAACAGCAGTGCGTCCGTGTGTCTTTGTGGTGGAGGTTGCCTCCATCCGCCAGTAGGCTGGTGGAATTTTTTGCCGATGCATGACGGTTAGCTGGATTCCTGGATACTGCATAGCTGAGTTTGCCAGGTAGGCCCGGCCATGGCTAAGAATGCCATGACGCCGGAGGAGCAGCTGGAGGACCTGCAAAGGCGCTTCCAGCTGCTCGAAGGTGAGCCTTGAACTTCTTAGACGCTCCGGGTTTGTAGGGAGTACCCCAAGCACAGGGTGCCTCACATGAGCTGAGGAACGCAAAGCAACATACGAGACGGCAAAGCTGAACATCCAGCAGAACAAGGACGGCTAGTTGGTAATAATGGGAACAGGGCATCATTCCGCGCGCCTCCTGCAGTCTTTTTGCTGTCACTTGAGCCGATGCCGACAGGAGATTATCGGCCAGATGAAAGACGAGAATAAAACGCACCCCAGCCTCAACATCAAGCTTGGATAGATACACCATGATACACCAAGACAGGTTTTTGTGATGCAAGGCTTAGAAATCAGATTGCGACACTCCGCGACGAGAAGCCGCAGTCATTGGAAAAGATTCTGGAGCAGACAATGCATGAAGTGCAGCAGATGCAGAGGACGACGGCTGTGCCTATGCTCGGGAGCTTCATTTTGGATCATGACACAATCCAGTAGTTGGCAAGCAGCTGGTCCTAAAGGCAGACGTTTGCAGACGCATCTCAGATCTTGTGTGGCAAGGAGATTTGATCTCCTCAGGAACGAAAACAACAAGAGGTCGGGGCTTTCAAACATTTGAAGCATCAGCATGAGTGTATGCATCAATGGGTTTCTTGGGTTCTCGTGGTGGCCAGTACATGCGCTGCCATGCGTGCTACGTGTCAGATATCAAACCCATAAGGCGGGGCCACATAGAGCAGCTCAGCATCAAGCAGGGTGAGCTTTCCATGGGCTCCAAGATGCATTCTAGCGAAGCCTCGCCAGAGATGAGACATATCCGGGTCTTGGAGAATCGGCTTGACAAAGTGATGATCAAGTACAACGAGGCTCAGAGTATCCGGAAGACATACGAGGCCATCGTCAAGCGCCTCAAGGATGAGCGTATAGGCTTCGACAACCAACTCGCGGCCATCGAGCGCACCTTGAAGGCCAAGGAGCGAGATTACGAGGAACTGCTCCTGCTGTCGCACGACGCCTACCACGCCAAGGTAGCAAATTGCAAATCGTGCATCTGTGAAATGTTTCGTCGTGTTTGAGCTTGGCGTAGTGACATAGCCAGGAGATGGCGCAGGCGGAGTTGCATCGCTTCGAGCAGGGGGTGATGGAAGAGAGAAATCAGCGAGACAAGGAGGTTCAAGAAAAGAAAATCTTGGTTGAGCAGCGTGTCGAGCTCCTTGCCTTCAAGTTGACTTGAGGACACAAGTTGAATCAGTGCAACTATCGTGGATTGACTGCCTTGCATATGGCCCAGGATGAACAAGAGATTGGAGCTTCGGGAAAAAAGCTTGAAACAGCAGCCCGAGACAGAAAAAGGTCATGACCGATCCTTAAAGGAGGCATCGGTTGCATCCGAGTTCACAGCAGGCGCAGAGCTTGCAATGTTGAGGGATTGGTTTGCAGGCGCAAACTATGAAGACTCTGGCTCTCCCTGCAATACGTAGGCTATTCTGGTGACGCAGCACAAGAGGAACTGCAGAAGATTATGGACTACAAGGTTCGGCGTAGCATCGTGTTTCAGCCGCCATGGGTCGAGTCAGAGAAGATTGTGCATTGCCTGTGCAGGAAGCCGTGCAGGCAATCAAGGATGCTACAGGCCACGGGGCAGACTTTTGATTATCAAGCACAGTTTCCTGCGGAAGAGGCATGATAGACAAGTTCCTTGTTTCTTGACAAGCTGCGCCTGCAGATAGATCTGTGGAAAGCCTGAGCAGGCGTGAGCGATGCCAATGAGATCATCCAGAAGTTTCTGACGCAGGAAGACACCCAGAAGAACCTGCAGCAGCTTACCAAGGAGAACCAGGAAACCATCGACAGGTTCATGGATCTCATTGATACATGCACAACCGCTCGATTTAAGTATTCGCTGGTAGGGGAAAGTTGCAGCATTTGAGCCTGCACTAGCCGCTCCTAGCATGCTTTAGGAATCAGATTTCTGCAGCCTTTCTAGCACTGTGTGCATGGCAGCTACAGTGAACACGCCGACGAGGGGTAACAATCTGGATATCCCCTATGTCTATGATTGAGAAACACCAGGACTGTTTTTTGCTAGGTGTTGTGACTCTCGGCGCAGAGACATGGGCTTTTGTTGATATCTACATGCAGCTGACTTCCGATGCATGCACACACCCTCATGATCCTTCAAATAATATTCCATGTTTGGCATGGAACGACTCTGGTCAGGTTGACCGAAGACCGGCGAAAGCTGCGTCTTCAGGCTCTGCACTGCTTGTTTCTTTCTGGGCAAGTGGTTTTGGTTCAGAATCGCCTGAGGTGGAGGACTTGAAATTCTCTAGCGGAGGGCCGGCTGGACGTCGGCAGGTCAGATGTGCCAGCACCAAAACATTTGCCTTGCCTTGCATGTGCCTTGTATAGGCCATTGATGACTTCGAGTCCCACTTGGGAGAAGCCACGGAGAAGTTCGAGCGGAACCGCGGCAAATATGAGCGCGTGGCAAGGAGCGAATTCGCAATCAAGCACTTAGTGAGTTGTGCTTTTTTATTGTCCGAACTGCTGCGTACTCCGCCGGTGCAGTTGGTTGAGGGCCATGTGTTGGTATGGCACATAGAGCGTGAAGATCCCGAAGCATGTTTGGTGCTGGCCAACAAAACGGACATGGGAAGAAGGATCGAGGATCTCGAGCTTGAATCTCTTTCCTCATTGCTAGCTTTAGATTTGCAAGGTGAGAATGACAACCTGAACATTCAAGTATTCCTTGGTATGACCTTTTTGGGGTGCAGCTTGCTTTGGCTGCATGGTATGGACAAGTATGACGGTTTAAATCCAGGCAGCATCCCAGGGATCTTCAAGGTTCTGGGAATGGCTGTTGGAAAGCAATGCAGTTTGATCAAATTGCCGAGCGTCTCGAACTGCTAGAAAGAGAAATCCTGTTGAACTGTGCTACCCTCTTAGGTGCACAACAACAGGAGTTATTGTTAGCTCGGTCCCCATCTCCAAACGGGGAAGGTCTGATAAAGGTTTTCGTTTGGCTGGAGAAGCCACACAGTGGAGCACGTGTGACGAAAGCCCAGAGCATGTTCTTCTGTGAGATGCGTGATGGCAAGATAGCCTTTCATGAAACATTTGGTCTGGCAGGCTGCTGATTGACATGAAAGCTGGTATCGGACACCTGTCCGAAAAGTTGCAGATTGTGAAGCTGGAGGGTGAAACAACCATTGACCCCAACGAATCTTGGCTTGACTTGAAGTCTTGATTTCGATCAGAGCATTTACTTGCACTTGAGGACGACAAGATCGAGGTTGAGCACATGCTAGAGCAGTGTGAGCTGAAGATCTCAAAGCTTTTAAGCCTGACGGCCCCATTGGAAGACGTCAGCGACCGTCAGCGTCGAATGGACGACGCGCACTCAGTCCCTGTGCAATGTGATTCTGAAGATACTTCTGATTGGTCTTTGCTTCATGTGTCTCGAAGGATGAAAAGTACGAGGAGAAGCTGATGCTGCGTAGCCAGTCTGAAGCACGCATCAAGCTCAACGTGCAGGAGCCAAGCAATTTATCGTCTAGGGTGCTACTGTTGTTAGCTTGGGGTGGGATGACAAAGTTCAAAGAGAAACGGTCACCTCCGCAAGTCACTTTTGCAGGCCAATCTCTTAAAACAGGTGTCCAAGTCAAATAGGTTGTGGGGGGCTGTTTAGCCTTCTTCCCATGCGTGTAGTTGTCAGGAGGAGGAGCATGATGACGATGATGATGACTTGGACGAAGAGCTGGACGATGAAGTTTCACACCGCAAGCAGATCAAGTACAACAGTGAGCGCGTCGAGCAACAGCAGCAAATCAGGAATAAGCGCAAGGCCAAGGGCAAGAAGAAGGACACATGAGCTGTTCTTTGCATGTGGGCGACGCATCCGCCCAGGATCAAGTGATCCATGCATGTTGTGCTTTGGTCTGTCGTTTTTCAGATGTTTTCAAGCAGTAAGAACAGAGCAGTTGGTGCAATCTGCACATGACAGACACAAGCATTCGTGGAAACATCGAGGTTTAGACCTGGGTCATTCTGCTCGAGCGTATGTCTTGTCCAAATCTGACAGGTGGCGCTTCGGCTAGACAGCCCAAAGTGGGTCTCCGCACGCTCGGTCTTGGTGTGGCAGCCGCCGAAATTTGTACATTATTCTGACGGCAAGAGATGGGACCGAGGTTGCGAAAGCTCGTACTGGTTAGAAGCTGTAGACATTGACAATACCACGGTCCTGTCCAAACTCTTACTTAATCTCAGGCTTCCGTGAACATGTGGGAGACCTGTTGCTGTCTCACCGTGCTTCGTCTCACCGCAAGAAGTGGTTGCGAAAAAATAAAGCCCACGATTTGCTTTGGCCAATCCTTGGCCGTGCATCTATCATTTGGCACATTCTCGACCGGATGACGTTGCAGGTGCCCGACGCCAGATAGCAGATGAAGCAAGCCAACCAGGCCAATCAGGCTCTGACATTGCGTCCCGTTTGGAGTCTTGCGGTTGTCTTGTTGATGCCCTCACGGCCCACCTGACCAGTCGCAAGATTTATGTGCCTGCAATACGGATGGGCCACGCCAAAGTCCGTGCATAGAGCATGCCATCGAGTGTGTGCCATCATGCTGCGTGTAGGAGAAGGGCTAATTGCAGAAGCCCCTGCAGCCTGCTGCAGGCTTTGTCGCTGACAGCTTTTCTGTCATTTCACCTTGGCCGCATCATCCAACGAATCTTCTTCCAGTCAGTGACAAAAGGATGAAGCTTTGTGTGCTAATGAGTCTTCAGGCCTGCCCCAAAAGCAGCGCAGTTTTGCGCCGTGCCGCTGTTCCTGCCAGAGCTTGTCATGTGGTGACATCTGATTTGTCATTGTGGCTCAGAGCGCAGATAGTCGTTGTTGGCTAGTTGCAGGCACCTCCATGGAATGGGTTGCTACTGCTGTACGCAGTCGCGCAAGCAAGATGCTGTGGGTGATGTGGCCTCCACTGCTGCAGGCGCCACGGGTGCATCGAAGATGAAAATCCACGTGGGACCTCTCGAAATGGATTCTTCTGGAGTGGTGGTGAAGCCGAAGTTCAACCTGGGCATTTCCGGCGGCTCTCTCTATGCACTCGCAGGTGTTCGCGATGTTAGGGACGGCTTGGCAGTGGAGGGCCTGGCTATGTACATGAAGTCGTACTCCTCCTCTGGTACTTCCTTGATAGAAGTCCTTCGCGAGATCAAGGCTCAGGAGCCAATCCCAGTTCTTGATGACATCATCGCTGCTGTTCCGAAAGTCGTGTCTTGCGTCTTGGAGACAGTCGGTGCCGACATTGATGGTGACAATGTGGCTGGAGTTGAGGGTGTGGTCTATGTGTATGTCGGTGCAGGTGTCACAGCTGGAATTTACTTGGGCTGGGTAGACACGCAAGGCTATGCCATGATGGGCTTGGAAGGGAGGGTTGCCACAGCTGCTGGAGCGGCACTTGCTCTGCGTGCAGGGCTGAACGAGGAAAAACTTGCAGCAAGAGTTGTGTCATATCTGACAAATGTTGGATTTGATATGATTGTCAAGTTTCACAAGCCGTGCCAAGACTCCAAATAGCTGGACGGCTGTTGCCGTCGCCGTGTCTTTCACGATGACAAACATACCAGACGTAAACTGGCGCATGGTGGCAAAAAGCGTGCTGCATTGATAGCATGGCCACGTAGTGTTGGCGTGCAGGGTTGGCATTTCGCATCGTGTGACTCTTTGAACCCAGGTAGTCTCCACCATTGCCACGTGGCCTGCTCCTCCTTCTGCAGGTCTATCTCTGAGAAAGATTTGTATGTTGCTTTGACTTCTGGCAGTCAGCAATTGAACGATCAGGTCTTGACAGGGCAGTTCCCCTGCAGTTGCCATTACTTGGCGGCGTGCCCCATCGTTTGTGACGCTTGTGAGCGTTGTGAGTTACCTTTGGGTTGCTTTCTTGGAAGGTACTGGAGTTCTTGCCCATGGCGCCGGTCCACCTGGCCACGGCAGATGGCAGCCACGGCCTTGCCGTCAGGGATGATCGCACTACTTTGTTCGGAAGCGCTGATACATGCCACCTGACTAGACTCAACAGCCAACGTCAATTCACACTCCCAAGGATAAGTACCGTCCCTGCCTTGTGTCGTGGCTTGCATGTCACGGAAAACCAATGAAAGACTCCAGTTGCAATCGATTCGAACATGCTCGTCAGGCAGAAGTCCTTTACTTTAGCGCCAGCAGCATCAGTCGCGAGCTGTTTGTGCAGCAGCAATGACTTTCACAACGTGTGAAAGCAAAGTCTCGTGGAGTCTTGCACCGCAAGCTCACCAAAGACAGTTCATGCTTTTTTTTTTTCAGATCATGATGGGCTGGATGTTGATGGGCTTGGCACCCACTTTTGTCATTTGGTGGGATGCTTGAAGTCAATGGTCGCATGCGATAATTGAAGATTTTCCTTAACCAGTTGAAAGATGACCACGATTCTTACCGCCGTTCTCTGAAGTCTCGCTTCTGGTAGAATTGTTTGGCGGAAGTCTCGCCGTTGTTGAGAATTTTGATTTGTGAATCGTCTACTTCGTCCCACATACTAGTCAACACAAAGTGGCAACATGCAAACAAAGCCTCTTGTTGTGGGATCCTGCATCTCTCTGTCCCCTCTCCCTGTCCCCATTTCCCGACTTTACTGGGTTTTCCATGAAGGCAACAGCGCTTAGCTATTTGAGGAAATGGAAGTATGTGTTCTCAGGCAACCTGGCGAGAAGCTTCTAGCCATGCCTGTAATTCTGCGCTCCAGGGCATGCATGCGGGGGCCATTGTGCAGCGAAGCAGGCCTAGAAGCGGGCATGTGCGGTGCTTGCATGGCTTTTTTACTTGCGCATCCCCACAAACATAGCCGCTGCCAAACCGAAGGCGCCTGCAAGGTTTTTGCTGGACTGGCTCCTGCCAAAGCATTTGTGGAATTCCACACAAACGCATCGCCGATGCTAGCTGGGTCAGGTCGGAGAGGCGGGTTGAAACCAACTGCGGCTACGGCTGGCAGCCTGCCACGGCAAGTCAGGGTTGGGTCAGCAGGCACTGACTTCTTTTTGGTTTCCAGACGCCGAGCAGCTAGACTTCCGCTTTACATTGGGGCGGCCACATTGAAAACCTGCAGCAGGAAATTGGATGCCAACCACAAGGCGAAGGCATGCGTGTCGCGCAATTGGGCGCCATTCTAACAGCCGTCGGTTTCTCGCGCTGATTCGAACCGCGCTTTCCCGAAAGGAGCAACAGCATTCCTGGAATGCTGGAGCCGAAATGATGGTGGTGGATGTTGTGGTGCTCGTGCTGCTGCTGCTGCTGCTGCTGCTGCTGCTGCTATTACAGCGCCCCACGTGCTTTCTTCGCGGCAGCGTGCCTCCCCCTCAGCTGTTTTCACCGAAGCCAGTTCTTCCAGTTCAACGTCTTCCAACGCTTGACCAGCCCTATGTCACCTGTGGCAGCGTACAGGGTGGTACCATCGCCTTGGCTAAAGATGTGTGAACCGATCAGTTCACGAGGTGGCCTTCAGCAGGTGGCGAGCCAGTTGTGTGTGCTAGCCCACAGTGGCAGCAAGGCTGTGCAGAGGCGGCCACATGCAGCAGGGTCCACCACCTTTGGGCCAACATGACCTGGGCGGTGTGGGAAAACAGCTGTCCAGCATGTGGCACGGGTCCCCCGCGAAGGCAAAAACCGAACTCAGGGATTGTGCGAGAGCTTCATTCTAATTTGATGCTTGTGTCGTCGGGCTTGCTTCTGTCCTCATGCTTGCATCTTCCAGCCAGCAGACGGAGTCTGAGGATGGAAATGGCATGAAATGGTAACATGCCCGGTGCCACCAAAAGGGTTTGTCACTTGAATACACCACAACTTGGGATACTTCTGTCAGAACGCCGCATGTGCACTCCCTCTTGGTGCACCAGCAGCGACGGGATATCCCCCAATGATTGAAACAGTTTTTCTTTTTGTGACAACGACTTACACTGGTATGTGCCGCGGATGAGCCCCGGAGCACCGTGAATCCTTTGGAGCAGCGTTGCTCGGTGCCATGGACGGAGCCATGCAGGCTGACATGGGGCAAGGCACCTGACCGAGATAAGGGGTTTTGGGTGAGAGAGGCAAGGGGCGGGGAAAGGATGGCAGAAGACGGGGGGTGTTGCATTAACTTTCTGTCGTTGCTTCGTTGTCTGTGAAGGATCCGGGTCTTGGGCGTCTTCCCAAATTTCTTCTCGCACTGAGATGGGGTTCGAGACATGCTTGCCAGGCGGTCGTCCAGAGAGGGTTGGAAATGCTTGCAAGGGGTTAACCGCGGATATAATGTTCAGCTGTTGGAATTTGGACGGTGGAGGCCTCGAGGTGAAAGGCGTCACAGTGCTTTATGCGCGCCCACATGTAGTGGCATAAGGCAAAATGGACGCACACATCGTCCATGTGAATATCATGTAGGATAGGCACAAGGCAACCATGGAAGGAACGCATACGCCAATGGTGTGTATTTCACCATGCTGGCAGCTGGCAAGTGATTCCATCTACGTCGAAAGCATGGTGACAAACGAAAGGCGTGTCCTCAGCAAAACAAACAGGGGTGCGGTGTAAGATGCTACTTGTACCCATACAGCGGTTTCCAAGAAGGAGGTGCATGTGCATGTCAGCCGGCAGCCTGGTGTTTCGTCGTCACCAGACGACAAAATCGACCTTCCAGCCGGGCCCATTCAGAGAAACAACTTAGATACACGAAGCCCGCAGATCCCTCCGCTAGATAGGCAGCATCTGGATGGGTGCAAATGTTGTGGCAAGGACCTCATAGCTCAATCGTCCACGCTCAGTCGAGCAAAAATACAACGAGTGCTGGAATAAGCGTGGGGTGTGTCCTTACCAGAAAGACGAGGGATGCTATGATATCTTGGATTGATTTTTTTTGCCAAGGGTGCTGGAAAACTGCCGTGCAGGGCAATTGTCCACACCAGAACGGTACATTTCCAAGCCTTTTCGGACGGGAACACAGTTCATCACTCCAGGTTTGCCATGTCCGTGTTTCGTGAGTGCGGCTAAGCACACTGCAGGCATCACGAAGGTAGAGGTAGCCGCCATCGGGAGACACAGGGCCCCGAGTGTTTGTGGTGCAACTTCCTGGATTTCTGTGCGTAGCATGCGGGCATGCCCGTGGTCAGCGACAGGCAGATCAGGTTGCGGTGCCATGTATGCTTCAATATGGTGATGTGAAGCTGAAGCAACAGTGGCTTGACCCACACATTGTTGTCAACGGCCGTCAGGCTACGAGTGCTACTGTCAAGTAAGGTTACATCATTCTATCAAGCTTGGATGTCCTCACGAAAAAATGGGGAGGGGTTTGGGGTCATGGAGAATGATGAGATGATTTAAAACGATGGCAATCCACTATGCGGCCTCCCCCCCCCTTTGTTTGATCGGGCTGTCAGTCTGCGCGCTTCTGCCCCATGGCGACGGCGGCCGGCATGTGAACGCTCAACACGCAAGTGGCGCCTTGAGGACGAGCCACGCGCGGAAGACTCGGCCAGCGATCTGCGATGCTTGCGAGCATGCTCCGGTGGCGGGGTGGGCTTTTGCGGAGGCGCTGGCACATGCAACTGCGTGCAAGACCAGGCAATACCGGGCATAACAACTCAGCAGGAATTTGCCCTGCTGCATCCGCGAGAGGGTATTGCTTGATGATGAGGATTGCTGCGACCTTTTGCACCATGCGGCTCAATGTTTGGCCCGGGCAGACGTGCCCGAGCTTGTTGCGGAAGGACTGCGCTTGGAGCGAAAACTCGCGGGCGGCACCCTGGCCCTGGTCATGGGGGTTCCGCCATCTAGTTTCCCGAACGGTCGCCCAACACATGCTAGCCTCTCTGCAGGACCAGTATTTTCGTTAGTATGCCCTGACCTCGCGCGCCGGTACTGAAGCTCTAGTGCGCGCGCTCGGTTTGGCCACTGAATCACATCAGTCCACAATTGTGGTGAGCATGGATGGTATGAGCGCATACAATCACATCTCCCGCAGCTGCATGTTTCAGGCCCGGATCTGGCGTCACCCATCCCTCTGGTCCGGATGTTGTATGGCGGGAACAGCGGGTACTTGTTTTTTCACGGGTCCAGCCATGTTAACGCACTGGTTCAGTCAGAAGGAGGCGAGCAAAGTGACCCGCTAATGCCCGAGCTCCTTGCGCTCGGAATCCACCACGGATTGCAAGCGGGGCATTCCATCATCCGCCCGCGTGACGATTTTGGACGATGCATACATCACGTGCCCAGTCGACAGGGCCGTTTCGAGTTTTCGTGCAAACGGGCGGCATTGGCGGTACACGCCAACATAGATTTGCACCGCGGTAAACCGAGGGTTTGGAACGCTGCCGGAGTGGAACCGCCCGGGCTTCTGGCGCAGGTGGCGCTTCAGCCCAGGTGGCCTCCAGCGTGGGCGGGCGATGCGCCTTAGGTGGAACCCACCAGCATGGACGAGGTGGTCTTTGAGTGCTTGCGAGATTTGTTGGCCAATAACGCGGCAGTTCAGCGAGTGCAGACCGTTGATGAGCGCTTGATGTATGTCGACTTGCAAATCCATGGACGCAGTTTTCGAATGATATCGGTTTACTTGCCACATGCAGGGTTTGCCGAGGATGTATTGATGCAAATATGTGATTCATCACAGTGTATGACATCAATGGAACCTCAAGGTGCGTCAGGTCAGCGAAGGTTTCCACATGCAAAGTTGGTTTTGCAAATGTTTCACCAACACCCGGAGTTCGGCACTTGAAAATTTATGCTCGCATGAAGGGTTGGGATGATTGGCTCGCATGTGTGCAGCAATCGCATGATGAATGTAATGAATTTGCCGCATTTGCACAGCAGCGTGATAAAGTCGTGCATCTGTAATAGCACATGTGCCTATAGTGTTGCCTGCGCCGTCGAGGGCTGCCTTTTGGCATGCAGGTCCGAATGACTGACTGATTCAATGCACTGTGCGTCGGAAAGCACACAAGGGTTGAACATGGCATGTGTTGTCGGAGGCACGGGTTGCAGGGCACCACCCACAGTCCGGCGAGCAGCGATGTCGGAATGGGCGCGCAGAAGGTGGGGCTGTCAATCGCCGTGCAACAAGCCGTGGCGGGGACAGCACTTGGCTGCGCATGGCCACATTGCCTCGCCCACACGCACGGCAAATGCCCGGCCGCTTGAGCACATGCTCGACGGCGGGGGTGCCGAGTGCGGCAAGCCGGCTGCCGCCGGCCGTTCTGGGCGTAGACCGACTCAGGACCATGGTCATGCAGGCATAAAAATGCGTGACGAAAAAAAGGCAGCCGCTTTGCTGATAATTTTTTTTTGTACGCGAAATATTGTGGTGAACTCGCAACCATGATCACCATTTTGAACGAGGAGGTGTTCAAAGGCGGACGAAACCAATCTTTGCACAACGTCCCGGCAAGAGGTATCATGGTTGTTGGAAGAATTGGCGCGACAATGTGCTCGCGTCAGCTTGATCCTGAACGTCAAAAAATCGAAAATTCTCACCACTGAAGCTCAAGCAGTGGATCGGGGAGGTGCCGGTTCGGACGGGTGGTCCATGGCAGATGTTGCTAGCAGCTAGCATGCCCCGAGGTTGTTGGGAGGTATTCACATGTCCCTTCCCTCGTTGGATGGACGCACAGTCAGAATCAGGCCTAAAAGCCCGAAGGCGGCCCGTTTAGGGCTCAGGCAAGTGCCATATCTACATAAATGTACAAAAATTTCAAAAGGACACGTGACACGCATCAAGATTGCATGGCAAAGTTGGCATATTCATCCATGAGAAGCATCCGCCCTGACCTGACCTGACCTGACCTGACCTGACCTGACCTGACCTGACCAGACCAGCAAAATCCAAATTATGTGTTCTGACACCATGATGGCGCAAAGCGTCCCAAAGAGCGTCCCAATCCACACGGTCAAAAGTTTTGGACAACTCCGAGGAAATAATCCACATGGGCAAATTGCAGGCAAAGGATTTGTCAATGATCAAATTTGCTGTCAAGAGGTGTTCTTCCACACGTCGCCCTTTGAGAAAACCATGCTGCTCCTCCGGCTGGTGGGCATCTAAGGTAGCTTCAATGCGACGCAAAAATTCGTAAGAAAATGTTTTGCACAGCAATCGGAGTGAAGCATTTGGCCGGAAATCCGCTGGAATTTTTGCTCGAGCTACCTTGGGCAGCATTTGAAATCAAGTTTTCCGCCAACTGTCTGGCACATCGCCTGTGCGCAGGAGATGGCTGAGCACCTCCAGTAATGCGTTCAAAAACGTAGGTGGGGCATGATGCAATAACGCCGCAACCAAACCGAAATCGTCTGAGGCCTTCCCCTGCTTCAATCCACGAACTGTTTCAGAAAGCTCTTCAACACTGCTTGGTTGTTCGGTCAACACTGGCATGGGCATCGGTTCTGCAGGACTCCCCGCAAACAAATCCTCGAGAAAATTCGCGAATTTTTCAGGTTGGGGATGTTGCTGTGTTTTCCTGCCGAACACTGCGTTGACTGCATGCAAGTGACGTCAACCCATCGGAGTTTTTGAGAATTCGGTCCAATGTTTGTGATTTCCATCGTCGCACTTCAAGTCGCTGCTGTCGATGAATTTGAAAAGACAGACGTTTACGTTCATATGCTTCCTGGCACGCTCGTCTCTGCAAGCGCAACTGTGTAAGGCACACGCAGAGATGGTCGTTTACATGAGCCCCCAATTGCCGCAGCATCTTGCAGACATTTTCCAAGTTGGAACAATCCTTGACCGTCAAACCCTGCAGCGTCTGTAGCACTCTGTCATGAAAAAAGTTGACGGTTCTCCATCGTTATCTTTGTAAGGCTGCCAATGTTTGAAGCAATTGCGTTTTCGAGGTCGCAAGAGCTTGGAAATTCGAGTTTGCAATGAACACATCGATGATCCAACCCAACTGCTATCCTGTTGTCATTCCATGCACAAAGTACATCCAGACATAATGCTGTCAATATGAAATCGATTGGAACCTTGGATCCATGCATTGATCGGCGGCATGTCCAGCTTGGTTGGCCATTCGACTCGAGAACTGCAAGCCATGTCCAATAACCCACGCAATTAATTTGGAACCACGTTCATTTCTTGGACCGTGTCCCCAACAACCCAAGATATTTGCATCATCGCCAGCTTGTGGCCGCTCGCCAACCGCATGCCGTGAGCAGCCTTTGGACTTTCGGGGCCGTGGCCGCACACCGTGTGGTGGCCTCTCGTGCCTTGGACTTGGGCGCTAGCGCTGGGACCGCGCGGAGCTGGGTGCAAAA
>CAJNIZ010003919.1:0-14534 GCA_905231905.1 Symbiodinium pilosum
AATTGTTTTAAAACAAATTAAAACCAGACGCAGGGGACTGTTGAGTTCAGATTGTTGCTCTTGGGTGAAGTATCCCACCGTCTATAGAGGGGTTGGGAAGGGATTGGGTTTGTTGATTATCAGGCTTCCGCAGCCATGATCTAAGTGAAAGCCCCTGAGCCCGAGGATGGTTCTATTTGGCTTCTGACCTTATGTTTTAGAACCCAATAGGGTCTAAGGACCCAAGAAAAAGGGCTTTAGGGCCTAAATACTATGATATCAATAGAATTTGGACGCTAAAGCCCTGTTATTTGGGTCCTTGGACCCTTAGGGTTTAGCTTCTGGTTTTATGTTGTAGAAAGTATGGTCTCTATACTAGGAACTACCCTGGGGCTTTGGGTAAACATACCCCACATGGGCCCTTTGGTGTGAACAGAACTGTGCCGGTAGCCCTCAAGGCCGGCGCGTCCCTTGTGTTCCTATTTCGCTTTCCTGGCGGTAGGGCACATGTGGGGTGGGCAGATAACCTTGTCCTCACATTTGGCATAGCATAGCATGATGGAAGTAGTGCTCTAGGTTGTTGGGTGTGCCTGAGGCCAAAAATCTCCAGTTTTGGGTTCTGAAGGTTGAAGTTGTAGGGCACTCTAGATTTTTTGGGATTGATCTAGACATGAAACCCTAAGACTAAGTGTCTTTTGGTTCAGAAGTCGTAGGTCTTGGAAGTTTGGATGGACATACTGGCAAGCTGCGGAAAAAAATCAACGGTGGCGCCCATGCTTTCCGATGTCAGCACTGCAAACATGGACCCTATAATCCAGCCGGTTGTTGGGCGGGATTAGGGAGATAAGCACTACAGATTCTTCCGTAAGCTCACTCTCAGCCCGAAAAAAAATAGAACCCCAAACGTTAAACCATACCCATGCAACCTTGATCCTCGAACCCAAAACTCTATATCATAATCTACCGCACTAACCTCAACACTGAAGCGCAACGGTTAGACCCTAAACCCGAAACGCTATGATCCCCAAACCTTAAACTCCAAACCACTACCCACCACACAATTCAAGTTGCAATTCGCTGTTTGAAGTCCAGCAGACTGAGGATTAAAGTGTGCCTTGCCTGTACATTTGTTCGGTTCAATAGGGTTTAGAGTTTAGGGCCCTGTTAGGGTTTAGGTGAGGGTTTAGGGTTCATTTGGAGGCTTTGGATTCGGAATATTCGGCCACTCAGAATCATTTTTCCACGCTGAAGTCCCCGAGAAATTATGACCATTCGGCCCCCCAAGTACCCCTGGACAACACTAATGGAGGGTTCGTGGAGTACACAATCCCTAAGGGTCCAAGGACCCAAATAACAGCGCTGTAGGGCCCAAATACCATGAATATTATGGTATTTGGGCCCTAGAATCCCATTATTTGGGTCCTATATACCCCTATATCATCCGTTAACATCCCCATATAGCCCCCCATAACCCCTTTAAAGGGACCCCATTATTTGGGTCCTTGGACCCTTAGGGAATGTTTCGGTGGTGTTTAGAGCTTCTCGGGATTTAGGTTGGTGGCATAGGGTCTACCTGGGTGTCAATTGTCAGCTTGAAGCCAGTGAGATGAATTGTCTATCGAGTTAAAACCCTTACAACCATGGTGGGGAATTCAGAGTGCTTCAAAGTAGGCTATAAGTACAGATAAAAGTAGCTCACAATTCCCATGAGGTTTGATGTTAGATAGGGGAGAGACATGTAGACTTTCCTCTACCTGCGATGCCTGAAGTTTAGATGCTCAGACTTAGCAGTTACTGGGTTGAAGCATAAGACTGTGGATACTAAATCCTCCATGACCCTAAGTACCCTATACCTTGACAATTGTAGTGTTATAGCCTGCTGAGGTCATGCAGGATGTTTAGTATCAACAGTAGTACCTGTACAGGCGATGTATAAAGGTTCTACATTGATACCATGTTGGGGTCCGACTCACAAGCCCCACGGTGAGGCTCCCTTTAAAACAGAAAATCAAAGTCAAGGTATATACGTATGTGTACAGCTTAAGCCCTTAACCCCGTAAACCCAAAACACGAAATCTTAAAACCAGGTATATGCACATTGGCGCGGAGAGTCTGCAGGACACGCTGGAGTTGGCGGCGCATGCGGCCAGCACCCCGGGTGTGGCTCGGTTGTTATCAGATGATCCCTCCAAATGTTTAGAGTTTAGGGTTTAGGGGTTTAGGGTTAGGGGTTTAGGGTTTAGTGGTTTAGGGGGTTAGGGGTTAGGGGTTTAGGGTTTAGAGTTGTTTTTTAGGTTTTACGGGCTAAGGTCGAAGGTCCAGATCCCAGCACTTCGGTTCCAACCCTAAACCTTGGGTACTGCACCCACCCAGTAGCAGTTGGATAGTCATTGTAATATGAATATATACAGTTCTTAATAAAATCCCAAATAACCTGTTCTGGGCTCTTCCTGGATGCGGGGAATTCCAATCTAAACCCCAAACTGCCATTCTTGGATACATAGCCAGGCCTTGTACCGAGCGTCATGTTCCAAGGGCCGAAACCTACCTGGACCCTCCAATGTAGTTCCTTGTAGAGTTTGGTATGTTTATTTGGTGAGGACTCTTATGAGGACTACCCAAAAGGTACTACATTGGAGGGTCTAGGTATGTAACACCCCCAAAACATGGTCATCCCTGATGATAATCAGTACTGCGGCTTGCGTGGACCTTGCTGACAGCACTGCAGCCCTGTAGCCTAAACCCTAAACCTTAAAGGCACCTTTCTAGGAGCCCTTCTCGACTTTGGGATCCTCCCGTAGAAGCAAGTGCATAATCCCGTGGCCTAGGTGACAGGTGACTCAAGTACAACCCTAAACCCCAAA
Organism: Symbiodinium pilosum; assembly: GCA_905231905.1. Lineage (NCBI taxonomy): Eukaryota > Dinophyceae > Suessiales > Symbiodiniaceae > Symbiodinium > Symbiodinium pilosum. The sequence goes on from CAJNIZ010003919.1 coordinate 2,844, forward strand.
CCCTAAGCCCTAAACGCCCTTCAATGTAAACCCCCCAATCCTAGAGGCCCTTAACGGTGAAGTTATCATCCAGGTCATTGGCATTGTGTGCCAGACGCCCATCTTCTTCAAGCTTCTTGGCGACGGCACCTTCAGAGTTTGGGGGAGCAGGGAGTGAAGGTTTGCTTCATAACCAGGTACTATTGTTGATACTAAACATCCTGCGTGACCTTATTAGGCTATAAGCTATAATGCCTTAATGTTCAGGTATAAGGTAGTTAGGGCCATGCAGGGGTGAGAATCTGTTTGAAGGATTTTGACGGTGTTGCAAGCGCGAAGCACAGGTTTTTCATGTCACTATTCCAATTCTGGCATTCAACGGTATGCCTGCTTGCAATGGCCAATGCTGGAGATCCCTCCTTGCCATTTGCGCTCCTGCCTGCATTTCTGGCCCCTAAGCTAATACAGACCCTCATTGATGCCTGAAGCCCGCCCCACCCCGTTGCACGTGGCCCGTGCTTTAAAGTTCGGGTAGGTGACTTCATCCAACGGTCCTCACTCGGAAGCAGTACAGGGCACTACCATACTCTAGGGCTCCAGGAGAAAAGCAATACCTACATTGGCCCTAAAGTATACAAACGCTACCTGTATCGGGTGATTCGGATCCTTCGGACAGGCTAGTTGTTGGCCGCTTTACCCCCTAAACCCTGACCTATGAGTAAGCCTCCTGCACCCTACCAAAGCCCAATAAACCTTGAATCCCTAAACCCAAACCCTAAACCCCAAACCCCAAACCCTAAACCCTAAACCCTCCTGGACCCTACAAAAACCCAGCATAAGCTTTTCGTCTTGAAGCGGCCTCGGTGCTTTCCTGCGTTTTAGAGTTTAGCGTTGGGCAGAATATGTATCCACATACATTACTCTATATGTTAGGAAAACCCTGGGATATTGGGGCAGTGCAAAAAAGTGGGAATTAGTTTATTGGATAATCAAATGGAAAAGGGTTCAGGGAGCTCCAAACCACAAGGCCCCTGACCGAACCGCAAACCACAGCGTGCTAGACCCGGACGTTGTTTATCTGTCTCATTGCCATTAAAACCTAAGAGTTCAAGACAAGATCTCATGGATGTAAGTGGCTACAGAAGGGTTCCAATACCTACATAAAGCATGGAGACTTTAAGGGATCTCACATATGTACTGTTTTGCCCCGGTAGGTTCCCCTTCTTATGTGGAGCCCTAAACTCCGAGCCCTAAACCCGGAACCTGAACCCCAAACCCTACACCCCAAACTCCAAGCCCCAAGCCTGAAACTTAAACCCCAAACTCTAAACCCTATACCTGCACCGTGTTTATGCTACGGATAGCCCAGGCCAAATGTAGAAACTCTGCACGACTACTTGGCGGCCGTGGGCCGCGCAGCACCCGAGCTGCCTCTGTGGCCGCTGGGGCAGCGGTTTGGGGTTTAGGGTCTAGTGTGGGGCAGTGTCAAGGTTTCGGGTTTAATTTGGGCGGAACAGGGTTGAGGGTTGGGGTTTAGGGTCTAGGGTTTTAGGTTTGCACTCCTCCAAGAACATGGACACCCCAAAAAGGCCCTGCGAAGAATAACTGTATGTTTTTTTTTTCAGAGTACGGCTTGAGGTTTAAGGTTCGGACATGTGATATTCAGGACTTCAGGCGCAGACCCTATAAATGGAGGTTCATGCGCAAATAAGCGAATAGATAAGATAATACATAACTGTTTCTATATGTATATATATATATACACACACAAAGTACGAGCCATTGGAGTCTCGTAGTATGACTATCATTGGCTTGAAGTACAAATATACCTAGGTCATAATTACCGAGCCCCTAATTATTTAATTCGTGCCTTTAGATACCTCTATGCCCCCATTTTCCATGTCATTCTCCATTTCTCCTAAACCCTCCACCGCCTACCCCTAAACCCTTACACCCTAAACCTTAAACCAGCTCATAACTACCCTTGACCTCCATGTACCCCTATATCTTCTCCGGGTGCCTGTGGCCTTTTAACTAGGTACCCCACTCCTTATAAGGATTTAGGGCTTAGGGTCTGGGGTTTAGGGCTTAGGGTTTAGGGTTCAGGGCTTAGGGTTCCCTAAACCCTAAACCCTAAACCCTAGGGGGCACGAGGTAACCCCAGTAGTGCCCTTTTTCCCTTCATATTTGGGGGTCTCCTTGTTACGGCTGAACGTTCAACGCTATACCCTAAACCCTAATGATAATGAAGGGCTTACTGGGTAACCTAGTTAAGGGACACACCCTAGCGCAAATTCAGACTATGACTAAGATTTCAGGTTTCGGGAGTAGAAATAGCTGCAAGGTTTGGGGTTTAGTATAGACCCTAAGCCCTAATATTACCCCTTCCCTCTCATAATCTTCCGCCCACCTCCTTGATATTAGGGGGAGTATTTATTTTCAGATGGTTGAGGGAGGGGATGGTGCGCAGGGGAGAACCAATATACTGTTGAAATCTGGGCAATGGTCGCAATTTTGCACGATTGATTTTCACATATCGTGTTGGACGTATCCTGCATATATCAAGGTCACTGCAATCTTCAAATAGTTGAGGCTGCTATCATGGACTCAGGGTTTGGACAGATGAGCGCGATCACTATGTCTTGGAATCTCGAAGAAGCATTCATTCAAAAATGATGGGCTTCCAGTACCAAGGCAAAGAAAGGAGCCAAGCGCAGTCCAAGTACCTGATTATCATTTGAGCTAATTATAGTCTGAACTCCTAGTCCCCCCCCCCCGAGTTTACATTATAGGCTATAGTGTAAACTCGAGGGGGTGGACTAGGAGTTCAGACTACAGCTCAAATACTTGCCCCAGATGTTTACAATGATTACCCACATTTCAAGCACCGAGCTATTTGATACGACCTCTTCGGGTAGCGCCCCTAAGTTGCAGACTTATACTGATAAGTCCCATGCCCACAGTTCACAAGACCTGACACTAATCCCAATTATCGGCCACTTACAACAGAACTTGCAACTGGGGTGCTCTCCCCGAGCCCTGAACCCTACATACCGATATATGCCTCTATATACCCCCATGGAGCCCTTGATAGTTACATGGAGATTACATAGAGCATGATGGCAACTTCGCCCACCCTCATCGCAAAAGATGGTTTCTATAGAAACCTGCTTCAAAATGGCAACCCTGAACCCTAAGATCTAAACCCCAGACCCTAAACTAAACCCTATACCCCAGAAGATCTGATATCAATCAGGTACTGTCACTTCCCGGATAAATCCGGCGTTCTGAACGGGCAGGCTTGAATGTTTCATGTCAATGGAAATCAGCTCTGCATATGGGCGTTTCCCAAAATGAGGGCTACATTTGAAGGGGATATAGGGATTGTAAGGGGTCATACAGGGGTATATAGAGATATGAGGGGTTTAGGTTTTAGGGTTCCCCAAGGAACTGGGGTCTCTTTTTGGGATGCCCATAACAAAGTTAGCACTATACTGGAATCTCTATTGGGGTCCAGCTATCGTGTAGTACAACACCGCAACTGCCTGATAGTGGGTATTACTGATGTGTGATCATGTATTTTACCAAGCGCTAAGCCCTAAACCCTGCAAAATCATTGTCAGGGCGTGGTAAGTTCTACTACAGGCCAAGGGGATCTGCATCCTTCAATGGCGGCACTTGAGTCCCAATAGAGAGAGGAAGATCTCATCCTTCTCCTTGGGTATGGTTCTTGTTGATGCTTAAACTTCAAACGCGGGGACCCCCTAGACCCTAAAAGGTAAATCTTAAACCCTAACTCCTAAACCCCATACCCTCAAACGCGCACCCAAGGGACTCGGAGGATGTCTTCATGAGATTCGGAGCAGATCATAAGAGGTCCCCAAGGGCATAGGTACCAGGGTATAGGGTATGAAAGGGGGGATTGTGTCGAGACTTCCTCAAAACACAGCCCCCTTGACCACAGGATTTTGTATGTTTTCGGGATCTCTATGTGACGTTTTTTGTGCATACTGGGTATTGCTCCCAGATACATACCCTAAACCCTAAACCTGAAAAAAAACAGGGTACCCATAGAAATCCAAGGGATGAATAGGATGATGGAGGTCCCATTGAAGCCTAAGTGTCCAAGAAGCCAAATAATAGGGTTTTGGGGCCCACATACCAATAATATTATAGTATATGGTCCCTAAAACCCTATTATTTGGGTCCTTGGACCCTTAGGGTAAGGATTAAACAGGGCTTGCATTTGACAAGCTCATCGTTGTCTAGGATCCAATTCAGAACGACCAGCAATGATATGCCCCAACCTCCTAGTCCTAAACCGTAAACCCTAAACCCTAAACCCTAAACTGGATTGTCTCCTTTGATAGTGCTGAATTGGATTCACCCTGAGGCTCCTAGGACTATTTGGGGCTTTCTGGGGGAAGGTTTGGGCTTTGGGGGATAGGGTTTGGGATCCCATTATGAGGGTCCAAAAGCCTTAGGGCACTGTCGTAGAAGGGACCCTATCCGTAGATATTGTTACCAGGAATTGTTCTCAATCTTTGCACAGCTTTTAGTGGCTTGTGCAGGCACATCTCCTTCTGAAGATGATACACGCTCGCCAGGACCACTTCCAGAAGTGCAGGTCTTGGAGTTCGGGGTCTGTACCTATTTTTCCATGAACGAATAATGAATAATGGGGGTTTCCTAAAATTCATTCTAGTAGGGTCCCTATAGTGGGGTGCCTACTGCAATACGGGCCCCTGTATGCTGAATTTGGAGCCGGATGCACCAGAATCCGGAAAACGGGGACTCCCAAAAAGGGGTTTTCAGACACCCATATAGGACCCCGCGCGCAAGCTTGCGCTTGGGAGCCTAGCATCAGTCGGAGGCCGACTGAACATCAAAAGTTGCAGGGACATCGCTATTAGAATGCTCTTGAGCTCCAAGAGCTATCGCGCGCACCATCAAAAGAACAACGTGGCCAGACATAGCACGTCTAAAAAAAATCCATATTGGAAGGTAGGCCGCTATTCGATTTCAACTGTAATTCTCCCTCATAGTCTTATAGTAAGTAAATCGCCCCCACACACCCCCACTCTTCCATCAAATAGTCCAGTGTGATACACCAATATATATTGGGAATATTAAACATGTTGCGGGCTTGGCGGGTTTAGTATTATGCGAAGGTGATTGCCCAATTGGTGTATTCCCAAAACCTGCTACGGATCGAACGTAACGTCCGCCATTCATATCTCCCAGGCTTTACAATGGATATCTGCAGCATCCAACAAGGTTCGTTCAAAATTTCCTTCCCTGACAGACTCAAACCCTTACCCTTATCCATGAACAGCTGAAGCCCAAAACCCCTAATTACTTGGAGGTCGCTGGGTTCATAAATGGACTATCAGTAGGGTTATACCCTAGATGAAGATCATAACTAAGCTGTGACCACTAAATTCTTCATCTCCATATATCCCTATAACCCCTGCTTCCATTTGATTCAGGACTTTCTTCTCCAATCTTTGAGGTACTGTTAGGCCCCAAACCCTGTTCAACTATATCCTACACCCCCAAACCCTAAACCCCCTGAACACTGAAAGTCGTACCATCTTGGCAACCGTAACCTAGACAAAGTCCCATTTCGGGTTTCGGGTTGAGGGTTTCCTCGGTTTGGGACTCAGGGTTCTGTAGGGTTTAGGGTTCAGGTTAAATTAAACTAGACTAAGCCATGTACCCACAGAGGGGTCAGGGTATAGAACATGTTGGTGTCTCTACCTCTTCCGTATTGTCTACACTACTCTTCGTCTCGGGACGTAGGATCAGGGTTTGAGCTTTCAGATCTGGTGGGCTAAACCCTAAACCCCGCGATGTGGCTCAGGTATGGAATCGGAAGCAGATGTTTTTGGAGTGTGTGAGAGAGATTACAGTTGTAAAATGTTGTATAAGTCTCTAGGGGGGGGGTCATATTGATTACTATCCAGAATTTTACTTCATACCATACGGCTGCCCTAGGAATTATAGTACTAAAGTATAGTAAGGTCATGCAGGACTTCTAGCATGAAAGCCTCAACCCTGAACCCTAAAACCTACATACCCTAAACCATAAATCCTAAACCCTGAGCCCTGAAGCCTGCACACTCTCCAAATTTAACAATATTCCATAGGACCCGAAAGCCATGACTCCTCTTTTCTGCACCAGGAGATCCCAAACTTCGCCGGCATCAAGTTCACAGACACCGGGCTATCTTATGTCCTTGATGTCTAGGGTTAGGGGATACTTTTCATGGTCCCTTGCCATGCGTTCAAGTTGTTCACGAAGACTACTATTTGTGTTTTTTTTCTTCTGAGCCCTTCTCGCTAAACGTAGGCCTCAAAGCCGAAGACCAGAGATCTGTGTACTTCCCAAGGACCTTTTATAGAATCCTTTTTGAGGACCCCGCATAATCCCTGTATCATCCCGCTATATTTCCGGGGTCCCTATATGATGGATGGAAGATATCTTGCAGCACCTTATATACTTTGTACCCCAGGAATTGCCATATTGTAAGATTCTAGGGGTCCTAAGATTTTCCCCATCCACTGTACCGCAACATGGGGCCCTACAGAATTACAAAAATCAGGTTGACGTCCATGAGAGGTGCCCTGCACCATACTTATCCCTAGAAGCCCAGGTACCCATATAGTAGGTCCTTGGGTTACAGAGAATATAAATAGATATAGGGGCTTGTGGACAGGAACACAGTAGGTAACTGGGCTTCTAGTGTATATCAAGAGCAAGGGACCAGAATATCGGTAAATTGTTTAGGCCTCTGTATCAGGGTCTCCTTAGGAAACCCTCAGAACCCTAAACCCTAATCCCTATAAACCCTAATCCCTAAACCCTAAACCCCTCATGTAAGGACATCAACCTAATGGATTTTCAGCTCTGCAAGATGGTGGGTGGCTTAGCTGCAACTTATACGGGATCCCTAGTGTAGGGTTCAGAGTTTAGCGTTTAGGGAAGGAAGTCTGGTTATACGGATGTTATACCGTGCTTGGGATAAGTATGGTTGTTATAAGTTGTATTCAAAAAGTGTATATATATATATGTACACATACATTTATTTATTTACATACAGCTAAGTAACTGGAGGGCTGTACCTTGTACAGCCCTCCAAAAGGGACATTCGCATCCATAACCCCTAAACCGTAAGCCCTAACTCTGCAACGTGAAGCTCTAAACCTAAAGCCCGAAGCGCATAAGCCCCAGAACTTGAATCCTAAACCCTAAATCCTAGGGTTTAGGGTTTAGGGCTTAGGGTTTAAGGTTTAGGGTTCAGGGTCTAGATACTACAGAATAGGGATGCACCCTCAGAGTTGTGCATCCCTCCCTTGCTGAAAGGATGCCAAGAGCCTGAGTGATACTCTTATAATCCCTTGACTCTTTGCGGGTTAGGGTTTAGGATAGGAGACCTTGGGTTTGGGGACTTCTCGCTTCCTCGAGGTTATGGTTTAGGAGCATCAGGGTTTAGCTGCATGTTTTCTCAATAGGAGATCTCCAAGAAGGGGCCTTCACATGGACCCTTCATTCCTTTAGAAATTCGTTGGGAAAATCAGTTGACCAAAAGCGGTACAAACTTGCTGGTGCAACCTTATGGGCCCACAGATGAGTACCTGAACACCCACTCAAGCCTGACTTTCTGCACTCGGAACCGAAGCTGTACCAGAGTTGGGAATTGTGGGAAGTCCATGGGTGATGGTACCCTGCCTAAGGTTGACTGTAATGATGGTTCAAGTTCTGACTATATCAGAGGTACAGTCATGTGTAGGTTGACCTTACCCAGGCAACCTCTAAGTAGGAGACTGAAGTATGTTCTTAATAGCCAAAGCATTCTATACACGCACACACTACAGTCAGACTAAACGAAACCGAAAAACCCATTGCAATTTTTGAGGCCCCTATCCTAAATAGTCCTGAGAGCCTAAACAATCTAATACCCTAATACCCTAAACCCTAAGCCCCTAAACCCCAAACCCACTGATCCCACCCTTCGACCCGTCAGGTGGAGGAAGGTACAACATGCTCTTCGGCAGAGATGAAGAGTACTTGTCAGCGGCTGTCCTGGGCGCGGACTGGGGTGTAGGGCTTAGGGTTTCGGCTTGAAAGGTCATTCAGGGTTTAGGCTTTAGAGGTTTTAGGGCTTCATGTTCAATTCGCTTGCCTTCTTTCAGGTTCTGACGGGTTTTCGGTTGTGGCCATACCAAGCTGGAGGTTAGTTGATGTAGGGATCAGGGTTGGGATCACGACAACGAGGTTTCTTTCAAAGTCTCCATCCATCCGCCCGCTCATCCACCCACCCACCCACCCACCCACCCGGCCGGCCGGCCGGCCAGCCAGCCATCCATCCATCCATCCATCCACTCGAAAGTTCAGGGTATTTGTATCCTCCGCGTCACTGTAGTGAACACCCAGTTAGCAGCTTCTTAAACCTGCTAATGTGGTGATACTCAGGATGTAGCCACAGCCATACTTGGGCTATGATTGCTTTGAACACGCTCAACCCTTAACACGAAACCTTCAAGTACCGCAGAGGACGCTCCGATCAGCTCCACTCTGCAGTATTCGCCCTGGCTGCGAGAAGCTTGCATGATCTTGGTGTTCTCAATCTAGAGGCTAGCGGTTTCAGGGTTTAGGGTTGCTTAGTTCCATGGTGGTTTTCCACTCTTGGGAGGCCCCAAATAAGAACTGCAGCATACCGTGATCCTGCTTACAGGGGCTCCCAGACAAGCAGCACGTAATTTGTTTCACTCCATCTTGTGTGTACCTAGATCCTGGTTGTCCTTAATTTCTTAGGTTCTGTTATGCATCTTGATAGGGTATATCACAAACCATAAGGGTCCAAGGACCCAGATAATAGGGTTTTAGGGCCCAAATACTATAACATTGATTGTATTTGGGCCCTAAAACCCTATTATTTGGGTCCTTGGACCCTTAGGGAAAGAAGGTAGGACATCCAGGATTCAGGTATTTGTAGGAATAAGGGATTAGCCAGGCTTTGGGTTTAGGGTTCTGGGTTGCCAGCATCATTGAACCTCAAACAGTCAACCCAGCTCTATACGTCCCGTGACTTCAACAACCTTAACCCAAAGGCTTCCAGTTTGTATAGGGGTCCAAACCCAAGGGTACAAACCCTAGTAGGGTTTAGGTTTCCCGGAAACCCTAAAACCCTGAACCCTACTCCCTGAATAACCATACCCCCACCCAGCTCCCTACACCTGACTTTTTTGAACCTATGGTAACTCGTCTATAGCATGGTCTCATTTGGGCTTCCTAGTATAATATGACCCAATATGGCCACTAATGTCTAGCGTGCCCAGAAAGGGGCCATGATTTTCACAACCCCCGATATCAACCCAAGACCCACAAATATGCTGAAATTGCGTTCATACTAGTTGTCGTTAGTCGGGCTTCAAGGAGAGTAGCTGGGGGGGCTCTTCCTAGACTAACCAGCCTACCTATAAACGGAAAGGGGCTTCGTACCTAACACTTTGGTATCTTGACCTTTTTTTTGATTTTTTGTTTCACGGGTTTAGGTTACTCTAGGTAGGCCTTGATTGAACAGCTTACCATGCCAAACCCAAATCTCAGCACCTAGTTCCCGAAACCCTGAACCCTTGACGCTAGACCTGTCTAAGCTTCAAACCCTAAACGCCAAGACCCTAAAACCCTGAACCCTAAAACCCTAAAAACAGTAAAACCCTAAACCCTAAAAGCCTAAACCCTAAAACTCTAAAACGGTAAAACCCTAAAACCCTAAAACGGTAAAACCTTAAACCCTAAAACCCTAAACGTATCTGAGGAAGTTTTCCGCTTGACCAAAGCTGGGCAGTTTGAATCAGCCAGGGGTCCGCAGCAGGCGAGCCCTGCAACCCCAAAAACCCAAAACCGTTCAGTGTTTGGGTCTTTAAGTGTTTAGGGTTTTAGGGTTCAGGGGTTCAGGGTTTAGGGTTTAGCAGTTTAGGGGTTTAGGGTTTAGGGTTTGGGGTTTAGGGGTTTAGGCTGTAGGGTTGAGGGGGTGGAACCCAGAGCCACCTTGTTGTTGGCACCTAGACCCTCAGAGTGGGGTTCAGCGCTTCGATTTCGGGTTCAGGTTTGGTTCATGGCTTAGAGAAGACTGTTTCGAACGTTTTCTACAGACACCCTACCTGAACCCTCCAATGTAGTTCCTTTTTGGGTTTGTTATGGTTTTTGGGTTAGGATTCTTAATAGGACTACCAAAAAGGTACTACATTGGAGGGTCTAGGTAACCCTAAACCAGCCCATCCTAAGGACTCGTGCCTTGGAGAAAAGGACCCATTTAAAAAAAAGAAGCAGCCCATGATGCGGGGACCTGCGAGTCTTTGTCAACTATATGGTAGTTTCGTGAGCTCATATTCCAGAGGGTCCAGGTACCCCATAATTGAGGACTTGGGTTTTGGGTAATAGTAATTATAGACACTATCGCGCGCCCGCCTCGGCTGGCGCGGCGCGGAGCACACAACTAGGTCATGGCATGTAGTTGACACGTGGGGTTTAGGGTCGAGGAGTAACGGAGGCAAGCCTCACTTCAGACGCGTTTGTTGCATGCCTGTTCCAGCATTCATGGACAGGATTTTCTGAGCTTAGCCCATCAGCCTTTAATGAGGGAAAGCTGTTAGAGAGGGGGGGGGATTTGACAAAAAATGCTCGCTGCCGCGAATTGCGAAAGCCTCGAACCTGGGGCGAGGCTGGAATTTCACGTGGGATGGTCAGGCTGGACTAGGCCACCCACCACGGAGGGGGGGGTTGGCAGAGAGATGGGGTGGTGTGCAAGGGGGTTTTTAGCTCGGCGAATTATAGTACAGGTTTTGGGCAAGTATATGATTATAAGGTACCTGGGCTCTCAGGGTATGGAGGTATGAACTATAGGCAATCACGTAGGTCTGTGGGGGTGTATTCGCTACTTTTCCGCTTCGAACTGGCAGGTTTTGAAACGACCAAGTTACAGACATGACTCTGGAGTGTCTGAGGTCCTGAGGCTAAAGCTCAGGCATTGTAAGATTGGAAACTGCTTCTTCACCCTCGTAATGCATGAACCACCTTAGACGGACGCTGCACAGTCCGCAATGGGGGGTATTCTTTGCCATGGTAGAGAGTAGTTGGAAGGTCTTGAATGTACGGCTATGACATAGCACACCCTTCTTGGCGACAGCAACCCCCCTGAAAAAAGAATGATTTTCGCAAGCAAGCCATCCTCCTCCCACAAGTTGACGCAGAGCCCATGCAGCGCCCCCTCAAAGCGTGGTACTCTCTACACGAAAACCCGTCTCTGGGTTGCTGTTGAGGAACTTAGATTATCTTACCATACTATGCATACATGGTAAATAGATTCTTATCTCATTATGTAACTTAACTTGAAGTTTCTTCTCTCAAAGTGTCCGGGAGTACTGCAGAGTGCATGCTTATCAGTTGCATGACTACACTTCATAGGAATGAAAGTCACTTGCCCCTTTAGCAACAACTTATAACCCAATGTATCCCTCAACCCTAAACCCTAAACCCTAGACCCTACACCCGAGAGAAGCCAGGGGTCTTCTCCTTGCAACAACAAACCCTAAAGGTCCTAGGACCCAAATAATAGGGTCCCTTTCGAGGGGTTCTAGGGGGATATATAGATATAATGAGGGACTATATAGGGGTATACCGGACCCAAATAATAGGGCTTTAGG
>CAJNIZ010003920.1:0-17980 GCA_905231905.1 Symbiodinium pilosum
GTAGGGTCCCAGAATTTACTACGCATTTCTAAATTTCATGACCCTACCGAGATTCGAGCCTGAGACGTTGCCATACAGGCCCAACATCCTTACCACTGAGCACTGAGCTCTAGGAGCCCACATGAATACTCAGCCCCCTTGCTCCGATCCGCGGGGCCTCAGAATTTATTTCGCGATTCTAAATTTTAAGTACCTGGAGGGAGCCTGGGACCTTGCCATGGAGGGCCTCATACATACCACTGAGCTGGGCGCGCCTGCCGCAAATGGAGCCGAGACCTCACCAACCAGAGCCCAGGACCCTCCGCCCTCCCCAGGACCCCTCCCACCACCCTCCGCCCTTCTCCGGGGCCTCAGAATTTATTTCGCGATTCTAAATTTCAAGCGCTAGGAATTGAGCCCAGGAGGGCCTCACATACTGGGCGCACCTGCGGCAAAAGGAGCCGACGCAGGGCCCAGGACCCTCCGCCCTCCCCAGGACCCCCCCCTCCAACCACCCTCCCGCGCGCTTCCCGACCCTGTCTCCTGATGGAGAGGCAAAACTCCCACAATTTTCAAAAACCAAATTTCATCCCCCCCCTCCACCACTCCCCCCACCTCCCCCTTCCCCGGCCCTGGCTCCTGATGAGGGAGGCAGAGGCAGGGGGCCTCAGAATTTATTTCGCGATTCTACATTTTTCGCGCCTAGCGGGAATGGAGCCCGGGACCTTGTCATGGAGGGCCTCATACATACCACTGAGCTGGGCAGGCTAAACAAGCCTCAACCCCCCCTCCACCACTGCCCCCACCTCCCCCTTCCCCAGCGCCTATCGGGAATTGAGCCCGGGACCTTGTCATGGAGGTTCATACATACCACTGACCTGGAGAGGCTATACAAGCCTCAAGCCCTTTCCCCTCCTCTTCCGCCTTTGCCCCCCTCTTCCCCGGCTCGTGACGCGGTCCAGAAATTTAAATTTCACGCGCCTGCCGCAAATGGAACCGAGACCTGTCAGGGCCCAGGACCCTCCTTAAGCCCCTGCCCTAAATCCCTAATACTTGAGGATCCTACGGAAGTATGTCAATTCACAAGATCCTAAACCCTAACGCTAAAACCCTAAACCCTTTTGACCCTAAGCCCTAAAGACAAAGGCCTCAAAAAATCGGGGGCCAGCCAGAGTCTCAAATAACTTATTTTTGGGGAGCCCAGAGTCTAATTTCTTGTTTAATAAGATTTCTTAACACAAGGCTGGGCCGTACTCAGGATCCACCCTAATCCCTAAACCCCAAACCTTAAACCCTAATCCCTAAACTCTAGACCTTAAAACCTGAAACCTAACCCTAAACCCCGAAGGGTTAAGGGTTAGGGTCTAAGTTCTAGGGATTTAGGGCTCAGGTTGGGGAAGACATTTTCCAGGGTTTAGTGTTCAGGGTTTAGGGTCTAGGGTTTCGGGTTGAGGGTTTAGGGGTTAGGGTGGGAATCGTGAGTGTCCCTCTTCAAGGTTAAACGGGCGATTATTTGCGAAACTCGCATAATGGATCCAGGATTTGTGACAAAAGCCCCCAACCCGAAAAAAAATGATCCCCTGAAATCTCAACCCTAAATAAGTGCAAGAGGGTTGTGGTTGGGGTTTGCCGAACTTGGGGTTCAGGGCTTAGGGCTTAGTTTTCAGTGCAAACCCTAAACCCTAATTTAAGCTTTTGGGGCTTGGTGGTCCCGGGGGCTTACAGAAGGATGCCCTCAACCCTAGCTCTAAACCACTGTAGGCATGGGGATGAAGATGGGTGGTTTAGGGTTTAGGGTTTAGGGTTAGCGGGGAGTTACAGGTAATGTGTAATAATTGGAATTATAACAGGCCCTTAATCAGGTCCCTTTCAAGACAGGTACTGTGAGGGGAAGGGCCTAGAGTATACCAAAGGAATATGTCCGCCTGGGTAATACGAAGCCTCCTACACCCCTAAACCCTAAACCCCAAACCGCATGCAAACCCGCAACCCTAACTAACTACCAGCATCATGTTGAGATCACTTTGAGGTACCCTCTGCCATAGTCATACAAGGAACCTAGGGGTTTAGGGTTTAGGGTTAGTAATGAGAATGATCCCCACGTAGCCCCTACATGAACCCAGCTTGCATTACATTTGCTCCCCTAAACCCTAAACCCTAAACCCTAAAGCCTAAACCATTTTCATCCTTTCCGGCTACTTCTCCATTGTCACTGCGTTCCCCTAAACCCTCAACCCTAAACCGGGTTTAGGGTTTTTTGAGCCCCCAAACCCTAAACCCGAAGCCTTTTAGGCACCGATTGATGTCCAGGGGAGAATCCCGACAGTGAAACAAACAACTTAGGGTTTAGGGTTTAGGGAAACAATATCGGAAATCAACTGGAAAAGCAAGCCGGAAAATTGAATGGAAACTGGGATCAAATCAGGCTTCATAATAAGTTTGTAATGTGTTTAATGTAAAAGGAGGCGAAAATTGTCACTTTTTGCCCTATATCCCGAAACCCTAAACACTTCAGCTGCGGGGAAATTACTCCACCCCATACCCTAGGGATCCAAGTATACAAATGGTACCTACATTGGCGTTTAGGGTTTAGGGACTTTCTCCAAACTTCTCCCCACCAGTCCGTGTTGATGTCCAAGCACGCGAAAGCCGCCTGGCACAAAAAGCTTGGGACAATCTGTTTCTAGGTCCCCCAAACTATTCGTGACTAAGTGCCCTTTTAACACAATAGGTGCAAGTCACGGTCTCCAGTTGCCATTTTGAAGTCTACATCTTAATCTTCTGACGTATACTGCAAACCTACCGGCCGTTGACTGTAATCCCTTTCGACCTACGGTACAAATAGTATTTCTCAAGGTTCCTTGGTGTTACACGACAAGAACTCTTGCAAGAAATTCCCCGGGGATGGGACTTTAAGGTTTAAGAAGGGCACCTAGAACGTACTTAGAAGGGAACCGGGAGGTTACTTAGAGTCTGTTCTATCTGGGGCTTCCTTGGGGATCTACCTGAAATATAAACCTTCTAGAAACTCACTATTCCTTTCATGTATGTTCTATGTTCTTTTCCATTTGACCATCCGCTACCCCTTGGGCAGTATTTACTCCAATATATACCCATCATGGTAATAAGAGTTTAAACAGGAGCAGCGCTAGTAGTAGTAGTAGTAGTAGTAGGAGTAGTAGTGGTAGTAGTAGTAGTAGGAGGAGGAGGCAGGAATAAGAACAATAGTAAGAAGAAAATACTGACAGTAACCGGAGGCCCTAAACCCTAGGGGTTCTCCGGGGATCTACCTGAGTTGAAGGTTTATGACATGCGCAAATTCAAATGGTGATTCCGGGAAATCGAGCTGCAAGGGCCACAATGTTGTTTAGGGGTTTACGGTCAAGGGCTGTAATCCCCTTAGACCCACAATGCTACAGATACTAAGTTCATATTTCCTGGGGGTTGTACTACAACATAGCTTTAAATCATTCCTAGGGGGATAGGCGCTTAACGGGAAACTCCAGGGTCCGCCAAGTAAGGAAGTTTCTAGGCGTTGCATTTGCAGCCTCAACCCTCTAACTAAGGTGGTAGTATAAGGGGATTGTGGTTTTTGGTTTAGGGCAACTCGGCTCATTTCAGGCGAATTAGGGGGAAAACTCGGGGAAGGGGACAATACAACGGGCGTGGTTAAGAGAAGACCCTAAGCCCTAAACCCCTAACACCTAAACTCTAAATCGCTAAACCCTAAACCCCTAAGGCCTAAACCCTAAACCCTAAAACCCTGAACCCTAAACCCTAAAACCCTAAACCCTGAACCTTAAAACCCTAAACCCTAAACTCTGAATACGGGACCAGTTGGCCTTGTGATGCTCATCGATCTTTTCCAGATGCTTCTCCTCAGTGACTCATCCAGGCTAATGTAGACCCCTGATTAATAAACCCCTCCTTTTTAAGGGCCTTAACATTCGGATCCCTATTATAGTCCCCTTTGAAGGGGAGGGGGTTTATTAATCATGGGTCTATATTAATTATAACCCATGTTCTGTGATGTTCCGTGAATGTTTTCTTTATACATTCGGGCCTGAGGGATTAATAACCCACAAAAACCCCTTCACAAGACCATAACTGAGAGAAACCGCCTTTGTTGCATATGTGTGCTGAACAAACTTGACTCATGACACACAGGCGGTCTTGCAAATATTTTCTAACTTCTACCGTAATCCCCTCCCTGCGCGCCGCTGAGACTTCATATTCCCATTGGTATACTATAACATGTTGGCAATATTCAATATTGGAGGGGGGGGGTGGAGGATTTTAACACTAGATGCGAGGATTCACTTTTAATTAAAGACTTTAAGTTTGCACTCTTAGTGTTTTGTTACCCTAAGTTTTGGGTCCCAAATACCCTTTTCAAGGGCCATATTCCATGGCTTAGGGACCCAAACCTAAGGGTGCAAACCCCAAGGGTACAAAGGAAAACTCCCTGATTTAACAAAGGCCAGAACACGTCAACGCAAGCCTTAATTGACGTAAGCAAAGGCTCCTTGCAGATGGCAAACTGCTTCTTGAACTCCTGGCGTTGCTGTGGCATGCCTACTTCTGGCCTATATATAAATACATGTATGTATAAAAATATATGTATTCATACATAGGGCTTATAGGGTTTGACCAAGAAGAGCTTATACGGTCTACACACGGGAATATTGTGAGGTCCAGTTACAATAAGGTTGGTCCGGCTCCTTCACCTCCTCATACGCCTATTTCGCGCAGGACTAGCTCCCATGAAATTCCTGATACATTTCTAGGCCCCTTTCTCGAGGAAATCGTGTTCTTCCTGTTAGAGCCCTTAACCTGCAAACCCCTAAACCCATAAACCCTGAATTTTACCCCTGAACCCAGAAACTCGAAAGCCTGAATCTCTTAACCCATCCGTCCTCGTGGATCTTGGCGGGATTGCACTTCACCTGAGCTGACTCTTGGACTCCCCGAAACATCAAACGTTTAGCGTCCCTGATGTAAATAATAGGAAACCCAAAAAACAGAGCCCTAAACAGCAAACCCCCGCACCTAAGCCAAAAACCCTACACCTCTAAACCCCAACCCCTGAACCCCTTAAATTCCAAACCGCAAAACCCTACACCTCTAAACACTAAAGCCCTAAACCCCCTAAACCCTAAATCCTAAACCCTAAACCCCCTACAGCCCTAAACCCTAAAGCCCTAAATCCTAAACCCTTAACCCCCTAAACCCTGAAGCTCTAACAGCCACCTCAAAAGGCAGCCGAGTGACGTCGGCCATCTTCATGCCCTGGGTTGTTGACAGCTCCTAGGCTCGGTTCAGGGTTTTAGGATTTTAGGGTTTTAGGGTTTCGGATTTTAGGGTTTTAGGTCTTAGGGTTCAAGGTTTTAGGGTTTAGGGTTTACGGGGTTTAGGGTTTCTAAACTTAACCCTATAGTCCCCTTGAAGTAGATAGGGGTTATATTAGGGTTATTTTGGGATAATGGAAAAGAAAATGAAAGCTACTATTTATGGGTTTAGGGTATATTCTCCCTTAAGTAGATAGAATATGGCTTTGGGTGCATTATAATAAGATCCCCATATAGCCCATTTCTCATTTACTTAAGGGGGACTATGGGGTGTAGGCCTTTGGGTTTCGGGATTTAGGTTTGAGGATTTAATGTCTGGGGTTTAGGATTCAGGGTTTAGGGTTTGGGGGGTTAGCGTCTAGGAGCCTAAATAATTACCAATATCATGTTGACATCTATTTGAGATAACCCTCAAACCTATTGTTACAAGGAATCGGAGACCATGAAGTTTGTGATTATTCAAGCTTCTACATTCTGTGGATTCGAGGTTACAGGTTTAGGGTTTGGGTTTCGAATTTGTGGGTTGAAATTGCAAATTTGGGTGTGGAAAACATTTCGTAGGTTCGCGGTGTTCAGGAACGACGAACATGTAAAACGACCCCGAGACCCTAAACCCTAAACTCAAAACCCTAAACCCTCAGCCGCGTAATGGATTCTTTCTTAGGTTCGTGCTCTTCAGCAAGGACAAGCATGCAAAGGACCCTAAACCCTAAACCCTAAAGCTTAAAACCTAGGTCCCAAGCATTCGTTTGGCGAAGCGGAGGCCTGGACTTCATATGAGCTATAGTCTCAAATCCTTCAGAGGGGTTGGACTATATAGGGTTTAGGGTTTAGGGCTTTATATAGGGGATTACCTCGGAGAGTATTATCGCGGCTGGCAAAGGGGATACTAGGAGTTTAGACTTTATCTCACATATTGTTGTTATTGTGGTTCCACTTCCTTTAGGTCCCTTTAAACGGGTAGGTTCAGGGTTTAGGGCTTTCTTCAAGTCCCCTTAATGGGTAGGATTTAATGTTTAGGATTTAGGGTTTGGGGTCTAAGGTCTACTTTGTCGGACCCTGAGGCTAAGTATCCTACATAGAAAGGTTTACAATAAATTCATAAGGGGGTTGCCGGGGGATAGAACATCTTACTTGAAGGTCCATTGTACTTATAACCTACTTAGTGGCTGTAGTTATAACCCAATTATACCTAGGGTAACTGTAATTATGGGACTTATATTCAGGTTATAACTACAGTTACTAAGTAGGTTATAAGTACAATGGACCTCCAAGTACCTAACCCGAGGGTCGCTCAAAGTATACGTATATCACAACATTCTCCTTCAGGTACCCCATACCGTAACTATGCAAGGAATCTAGAACCATACTACTCCTCAGTATTTAGGCCCCTACATGGCAATCCTTTTGACTCATAAAAACGCATAACTTGCGAAGTTTCCATGGTCTCTTCCCGTTGATGCTCCCATCATTATCATTATTACCATATCTAATCTTGGTAGTTGTTTGCGCGCCTGAATCGTAGACTCTAAACTCTAAACCCTAAACCCTCAACCCTAGACCCTAAACCCTAACCACCCCACAGCCCCTACCTGATCTGAGACATGGCTCCGCGGTGGCCTCGAGGAACGGCCTCCGCCCAACGGAAAGGCAAAAGGTGAGGGCGAGCCAGAGGGCTTACCTAGACCCTCCAATGTAGTTCCTTTTTGGGTTTCCTAATCCCTAAACCCTAATCCGTAAACCCTAATCCCTAAACTCTAATTCCTAAAGCCTAATCCCTAAACTCTAATCCCTAAACCCTAATCCCTAAACTAAAGGGCTTACCAATGTACTCCCCAAAACTTGAGGGCTTATATATATATATATATATTAGGGATAATGGAAAAGAAAATGGAAACTAGGGTTGTATAGGGTTATATAGGGGTTTATATATATATATACATAGGGTTTATATTGGGGTTATATGGGGATAATGGAAAAGAAAATGGAAACTGCTCTAATGAGCTATATAGGGTTTAGAGTTGAGGGCTTACCTAGACCCTCCAATGTAGTTCCTTTTTGGGTTTGGTATGGTTTCAATAGAAAAGAAAATGGAAACTACTGTAGTATATTGGGGTTATATTGGGGTTATATGAAGACCCTCCAATGTAGTTCCTTTTTGGGTTTGGTATGGTTTTGGGGTTAGGAGTCTTATTAGGACTACCAAAAAGGTACTACATTGGAGGGTCTAGGTAGGGCCTAGGGTGCAGGGCCGCTTAGGGTTTCAGGTTTGCAGTGTAGAGCTTAGGCTCTAGGGTTTGTGTATGCAAGGTTAATCTTTTCGTGTATATGTATGTATATATATATATACATACACATTATAGTGGGACCCTGAACCCTAAACCCCCCGGGTTTTATTTCATGCTGAAAGCCTGAAAACTGTCCTCTGGCAGGAGGATTCAGAGGCCTGCATTTTTTGGGGTGGCGTGAATCATGCAGAAACAGGTTTAGGTTAAGGGTTTAAGCAGCGATGCTCCGGGTTTAGGGTTCTCAGGGTGTAGGGCCCCAATCCAATTTGTATTGGGGATTCGCATTTGACGTTGGCCTCAAGCGCATGTTCGCTGACGTGTAGACGGCATCGCATAGATTGCACAATGGCACAAGATCCACACACAGCAGTAATAATAGCCAAGAATACTAATACCAACAACAAGAACAATAACATTGATCTAAACCCTAAACTAAACCCTAAACCTTATCGCCTAAACCCTAAGCCCTGAACCCTAAATCCGGAACCCTAAACCCTAAACCAGTTCATGCCAAGTCGACCAGCTCAGAAAGAGAATATCGCAAGCAATGGCTATGATGGAGTGGCGTGGGTCAAGACTACTTCATGACCCAAACTCTTAGTATCCCCTGTAGCTCACATGGGGTTTCCCAACCCTGAAATCTAAACCCTAAACTCGGAACCCTAAACCTTGAAACTTGGATACTGCCCCACTCAGCAACAGTTGGATAATATCCATAATATGGTTATATATAGTCCTTCAATGGACTCCTAATAGAGACTGTTACTGGGCGGGAGCAGTACCCAAGGTTTAGGTCTACTCTAAACCCTAAACCCTAAGCCCTAAACCCTAAACCCTAAGCCGTTAAAACCTACCCTGTTAGAGGCCCTCAATAATGAGACCCGCCCCGATCCCTCAGAACTTTCCCCTTTCAGGGCTCTTCAGAAGTAGGGTAGGCTGCAAGGGAACCCCGCAAGCCGCCCTAAACCCTAAACCCTACACCCCAGACCGTAAACCCTAAACCCTAAACCGTAAACCCGAAACCCTAGACCCCAAACCCTAGACCCCAAACCCTAAACCTCAAACCCTAAACCCTAAGGGGTTTAGCAAGGCAGGGCTTATCTGGGGGTCTTTGGGGAATCTACCTGGCTTAGGTTTTCCTATTATAGGGTTTAGGGGGTTTAGGGTTTAGTGCTTGGGGTTTAGGGTTTAGGGTTTGGGGTTTGAGGAATGGAGAAATGGATCTCTGTAGCGGCCCATACAAAATCACCGCTTTCCGCTTTTCCATTCCTTAATTTACCCATTCCACCATGTCTCATTTCACTTTCCATTGCTTTCCCTGTGATTTTCCCTTCCCTGAATCTGAATCCTACAATATGCCTCTGTAAAACCCTTAGTTTCGCATGTCGCTCTCCATGTGTTGCGCCATGTGATTTTCGAATCACTAAACTCAGTCAGCAAGACAGCGCCTACTGAGTTTCCTTATATCTATCATGTTCGTTTCCCGTGTAAGTAATCGAATGCGGTTGGGGGGGGGAGTAGCTAACAACCCTAAATTCTGCAATATAAATCGTGATACCCTTAATTCCTAAACTTGAAAACCCTAAACCACCAAACCCTATCAGAGCCCGGCACCCGACAAGCTCCACATAGTTTGCGAAGAATATGATGCTCTCGTCATAGGACAAGGTCTGGGGCTTACTGGCAGGTCCATTGTACTTATAACCTACTTAGTAGCTGCAGTTCCAACCTAAATCTAAGTCCCATAACTACAGGTACCCTAGATATATTTGGGTGATAACTACAGTTACTAAGTAGGTTATCAGTACAATGGACCTCCTTTAGTGCTTGGGGCTTAGGATTTAAGGCTTGGGGTCTGGGGCTTAGGATTTAGGGCTACCTAAACCCTAAACCCTAAACCCAAAACCCCAAACATCGGGTTGGGGCCTTAGAATTCAGGGCTTGGGGTTTTAGGGTTTGGGGTTTAGGGTTTACGGTCGGGTTTGGGATGTGGGGTTGAAGGTGTAGGGATCCAAAGCTTAGAGTGTTAGGGTGTTAGGGTTTAGGGTTTAGAGGAGTTTAAGGTTTAGAGCTTAGCTTACTTCTGGTTAGCACGGACTTAAGGACTGCAAAAATGGAGATCACTATCTTATGGGGGATTATTTCGAGACTGCTACACCAAAAAAAAAAGAGTAGTTTCCATGTGCTTTTCCGTGCTTTCTTTTTATTCTCCACTATGCCCTAAACCCTGGACCTGGGACCCTAAATCGTGAGGATCCATACCTTCTTTCCTTGCGAACCAGAAGCAGGATTTGGGCCGTGGATGCTACAGCTATCTGAAAACTTCGTAGTCATGCTTTGGCAGATGAACCGGGTTTTAGAGTTCCAGTTAGGGTGTAGGGCGCTTATTAGAGTGTAATTAGGGTGTATAAAGTTCTAATTCGGGTTTAGGGTTTTGAAGAGTCTCCACCAAGGATCTGAAACCACAGGCTTATCGGCAGCAGTAACAGGCCGAACTATGTTGAACCAGAGGACTCTCGTACTGGTTCCTCTTCTGGGTCTGGATAGATGATAGAACACTGTGTTATATAGTCCCCTAACAGGGCTTTTGTGTAAGGAAGTTGACAAACTAGATTCAACAATCAGCGAGGAACAACTGATAAGTATACGAATGGAAGGTTGTCAAATTTACGTGCTCTACATCGTAGGGGTCAGATTATCGCATTAGAGCGGCAACCCCTTAAGAAACGGGATCCAGTCAAACTCAAGGTCCCGGCGCCACTGCTGTCCTCTGCAGAACACTTCTGGGATAAGTTAGGAGGACCCCCCACCCTGTAATAGTGGTATAATAGGATCCTATGATTCCTTATAACCACATTTACAGGGTGAGGGGTCCACCTAAGGGATAAGCTTAATAGGAATAGCAATGGCAACAGCTGCTTTAGAGGTAGCAATAGCAACAATAGTCTGGAGCTTTCCAGGAAGTTTCTCCTCCTAGACTAAACCCTAAACCCCGAAACCCTAAACCCCTAAACCCTTAACCCCCAAACCCCTAAACCCTAAACCCTAAGCCAATCCATCCACTAGACTCCAGATGACTTGGCTGCATGGATCGTAAGCCCGTTCCGACCTCATGTGGCCAGCGACACGCGGTTTAGGGAGGGTTTAGGGTTTAGGGTTTAGGGCTATGGGTTCACCTGAAAGAAGGCTGTAAGTTAGCATCAACGATGATCACGGGCTCCCTCTCCAATTTTAAGAGACGTAACTGTAGCTTTCACCGAAATTTCGTCAACAATCATACGATCAGAAAGAACGATGCTGGTCAGGTTTCTGATGATGAAGATTCCCCAAACACGGGCATCCCAACATAGACCCCAAAATGTTTTTTTAAGAGGGAAGCGGGAGAATAGTAGCAATAGAAAAATTATAGTCATGTTAGATATAGGACAAGTATAGGGACTTTAAGCCCTAAACCCTAATAAACACATGGGACTATAAACCTTATTATACGGACCTGCAAAAAGCTACCTCAACCGCACTGGCGGTCATGATGAGAAAGCCGGAGAATCAACCCGACTGTTTTTCGAACCCTAAACCCTAAACCCTAACTCGTTAGGAGTCAGAAGGATGACGTCTGGGATCATTCCCTCTTACAGTAACTGTTGCCACAATGGGTTATAGGAGTTATAAGAACCCCCTTAATAAGGCCCCCTTTAAGGACAGTTACTGGGTGGGGGAATGACCCAAGGTTTAGGGTATTTACGTGGGGTTTCCCAAAATAGGATTTGCGGGGTCTAACAGTACTTGGAGGGTCGGGGTAACTTAGCAAGTGGGTAACTACTGGAGCTAACTAGGGTTGCTAGATCGGTTATAGCGGTTATTAACCTACTTGCTAAGTTCCCCTCACACTCCAAGTAAGAGACTACACAGACTCTCAGGGGGCTTCGGGTCTCAGGCAGTCCATAAATATTAATAATTATGAGCCCCTTTTGTGTGGGGACCCCTCCAGGATACCTGAAACCCTAAACGTGAAATGCCCTAGTCCCACTTCGCAACATTACGCTTTAATAAACAAGAATATATAGGCCTCAAATGGCAGACCCTGAATCCGAAGCCGCGGATACCGCTGTAACAATCAGTAGAGGACTTTGGGTAACCGCAACCCTAAGTTTGGGCCCCTAACTTGTCATATGAGCCATAATCTAAACTCCTAGTATCCTCCCCAACAAGCCTTATACAGTAATGCTCGTTTATATAATCCCCTATATAAGCCCGTTTTAAGGAGTTTAGACTATAGCTCATATCATAATAATGATAGGTATTGGGTTGCCAAAGCCCTCGTATTTAATAAGTTTGCTTATGGCCCTAAACCCTAAACGCCAAACCCCAAACTCAGGGTCCTTATCGTGGTAGGCAAAAGTCTTCTTGATGACTGGAGTGAGCTCCTTGTCAATTCGTGCCTGGACACTGGACACGAAAAATCAATTGAGCAGCTTTTTTTTGGTAGTTAAATCCAGTAAGATTACATTCCTTATGTAAAATACTATACCCCCAAAAAATAATCTTACTCTATATTGGGTACCATAGCATCTCCAAATAAAATACTACTGTACTCAATTAGATTGTAGTTGGGGGTTTAGAGCATAGGGATCAGGGAGTTCGAGTTGAAACCCAAAACCCTGGTTTAGGGTTTAGGGTTTCCCCATAATAATAATAACACTCATTATAGTAGTTTCCATTTTCTTTTCCATTATCCTAATATAACCCCAATATACTATGGTAGTCTTCATTTATTCTCCACTAAACCCTAATCCCTAAACCCAGGGTTAGCGAAAAAGTCTAGCGCAAGCATGGTTGACTGCTGTAAACTGCCTTGGCATGCTTAGAGCTCCAGGGCATTCATGACCTACTGAGTGATTAGGGCCAATAGCTCAATTATCCAAACACTGGCTTCTTTTCCATGAGATGTTCCATCCTTCAACCCCAAAATCATAAAACTTAACACCCTGACGCCAATTCTGAAAGCCTAAGCCCTAAACCCTAAACCTCTAAGCCCTGCTCTTCTTTCCCGGGAGCGAGCCCGCCTGCGCCTTCTTCTGCACTTCCTGAACAGCGACGGAGGCACGGTTCAGACTTTGGAGTCATTTTATGGCTTCCATAGATAGGTGTCCCCCTTGACATACTCAAAAAGTCGATGATTCTTCTAGGAAATCTGCAAAAAAGGGGGCCCCTGATTTTGCGAAGCCCCCTAGTTCTCTATGGAAAATTGAAGTTGTAGCCTGCACCCTGAACCCTAAAATGCTGAAACTTCAAGGTTCGGGTCTGGTCTCAAGCAGGGTAATTTGGAAAAAGCAATTCCCAATTTAGGGCCATTTCGGTACTAGCCCGTAGATAACCACCATGTATAGGGTGAGGTCGGGTGAGGTCGCTTTAAATTGCCCTAAACCCTAAACCCCAAGCCGGAAACTCCAAACCCTAAACCCTAACCCCTCTAAATTGATCAGCTCCAGTCAGTGAAGCTGTCACCGAACTGCTGAGATTAGGGTTTAGGGTTTAGAGCTTCGAGAGAAGGACCACCGATCCCTCACCCCCGAACCCCAAACCCTACACCCTGGTTTAGGGTTTAAGGTTTGGCTACCTCTGCCCCTATACGCCCTATGTCCAGCTACACCTCGAACGCTGACATCCTGCAACTATGGCCGGGGGGGGAAAGCTCTTTGCGCCCTTTGGGGCACGGCTTAAGCTAAGACCTCTACCCACGGTTTAGGGTTCAGGGCAAAGTTTGAGGTCAAGGCATCAGGTTGCCTAAAATGTCACGATGAATGTCCCCATGAATCTACCTATGATATCCATATATTACCCTCAACGGGCCGCTTTCAGAATCTCAGAACAACTTGATGAGAAGGAATCTCAGTGTCTCCTTTACAGCCTACATAATCCTAAGCCATATGAGCTACAGCGAATATTTCCTACCCAATTTAATGGACATGGGTTCCCTATTAGGGACTGTATTCGGAACTGTGCTAAACACAAGAGGGACCCCAATGTCCACTGTTCAGAGTCCCTTAATAGTGCTAACATTGACAGTAGCTCATATGTAACCCTAAACCCTAAACCCTAATGCCCTAAACCCTAAACCCTAATACCCTATACCCTAAACAATATGAGGAATACTCCGTAAGTAAGAGGCCTTGGGCTCCCTCGTGACCGTTGAGTACCCGTGCAATATCCCCGTAAGATCCCAAAATCACCGTCACAATACCCCTAAACCCTAAACCCTGAACCCTAAACCCTGAACCCTGAACCCTAAACCCTAAACCCTGAACCCTGAACCCTAAACCCTAAACCCTCAACCAAGCCGGTGGTAGGTGACGAAGGAACCTCCAGTCGCATGCCCATCTTCATCCTCAGCTAACAGGATTACTTGGAGGTCCAGTGTACTTATAACCATCCTAGTAACTGTAGTTACAACCTAAATATAAGTTCCATAAGTATAGTTACCCTAGATATAATTGGGTTATGACCCTAAACCCTAAACCCCTAAACCCCTAAACCCTAAACCCTAATCCCCTAAACCAGTTACTAAGTAGGTTATAAGTACAATGGACCTGCAAGTAGGGCGGCTGAGCGTGTCTCAGGGTTTAAGGGCTTTAGGGGTTTTGAGGGTTCAAGGGTTTAAGGGTTTAGGGCTTAAGGGTGTTAGGGGCTGAAAGGGGTTTAGCGGTGAAGAGTTTAGGGTTTCAGGGTTTGGAGGCTAGGGTTCCAGGGTTTAGGGCTTACAGCAGGCTTTGGGCATTTTGGGTTTTAGGGTTTACGGTCGATGGTTATGGTTGGCAAGGGTGGCAAGGGCCTTCAAGGCTTTCTGGAGCCACATTTGAAACTTACTTTGTCAGGTCCTCGTGCAAGGGACCCTAGACCCTAAACTTTAAATCCTAGACTCTAAACTAGGGGGCCAATATAGGCCCCAATAGACGCTGATCCTAATTGCAGAAAAGGCCTTGACTTTTGGAGATGCTAGCCCTACAGTGGATTTAGGTTGTAGGGCTCCGGGTTTAGGGTTCGGAGTTTAGGTTTGGGGGTTTAGGGTGTAGGATTTAGGGTTTAGGGTTTGGGGTTTCGAGATTAGGGTTTAGGCTTTGGAGCTCAGCGCTTGGGGCTTAGGAGTTCGATGCTAAAATCTTGCATGACCTTAGTATACCTAAAGACCATGATTTCCAAGGTCTGGGGTACTTGGGTGTCATGCTGGATTTTTAATATCCGCCCTATGTATAGGAATAATGTCTCATGACCTATCCCAACTAAAGGGCCCCTGATTTTTTTGGAAACTGGGACATGTGAAGGGGTCATCATATTTTTGCATTTCTCTGCAGCCAGAACATGAGCTCTGTATAGCACAGCTATCTAAGGAGCATGAAGGGCTAGTTGTTGCACACTAATGTAATCTCTTTGATGCTAATAGTAAAAACACCCTGCCCCACTCCTAACATCAAGGATTCCAGGTGAAAGATCTTCTATACAGGGAGACGGAGGGGCATTCAATATTAGCATGAAGGCAATTGGTAGTTTCCATAAACTCTCTTCCCCGATAACCAGGGCTAAGAAAGCTTAAACTTGTTTTATAGAGACACCAGAAGGAAGCCCAATAAGGTTAATGTTCTTCCTTTGGCTAAGTAAGTAAACAGACAAAGAAATCACCTGGGACGAGTGATATTGGTCCCTAAACCCTAAACCCTAAACCCTAAATCCAAAATACCCCGTCAGGGCTTCGCTTTGCGGTCACTACTTGGGAGCACTGTGGTTCTGCCTACTTTCAGGTCCATCGTACTTATAACCTACGTAATAACTGTACTTACAACCCAAATATAAGTCCCATAACTACAGTTGCCCTAGATATAATTGGGTTATAACTACAAACCCTAAACCCTAAATCCCAAACCCTAAACCCCAAACCCTGGACCCATGGGACCTATATTGGGGTTATAACTACAGTTACTAAGTAGGCTATAAGTACAATGGACCTCCAAGTAGGGTTTCTCTGTGGTCCGATTTCCGCACCAGTAGAGAACCCAACATACTACAATCCTTGCCTTGGGGACCCCCCAAGGCCCCCCCAATGTTGGGAAAACCTAAAACCCTCCACCCGTAGGGGGATAGGGTTTAGGGTTTAGGGTTTAGGGTACACAACCCCCCCGTATAACCCTAATTTTCGGAACATCCGTTTGCTGAAGGCTTCAGGGCCAAGGCAGGGGTATCGAAGTGGAAAAAGGAGACAGGAACAGGGCGGTTTAGGGTTGCAAGGGACTCCCAACCTGTTCGCCCTACTTTTACTGGGCGTTAGCAGAGAGCAAGGGAATGAATACATAAATATATATATTTATGTATGTATCTATCTATCTATCTCTTCATTTATTTTTGCGCTTAGGGAGCCTAAGCAGAAGAGTCCAGCGTCATCGTGGCCATGGGATTCTTGGACTTTTCCATTTCCTGCGTGCAGAAAGGTCACTGAAGCGAGCTATGTAAGAAGGACGCGGTTTATTGGTGTCGGACAGAGCGCCCCGCCCCTCAACCCTAAACCCTTCAAGCCTAAACCCTGTTCCATCCAACTTGGATACCAGAACAGCCCTAGCTACGAGACCATCCCAAGCCCTCACACGCTAGCTGCTACACCCTGATTTCAATTTGAGCCTTTGCCCTTTGTCTGTGGATCACTGCTTATAAGGATTAGAGTTATATCAGGGCATGTAGGGATGCAGAGGGTTAGGGTAGAGGGTGAGCACCTCCCAAGTATGTAGAATATTGCAGAAGCAGAATCTTCCGTGCATCACGCAAAAGCACTGTACCCATCCATGGTCAGGACTTTTGGGTTAAGGCTTTAGGGTTTAAGGTTTAAGGTTTAGGGTTTAAGGTTAAGGGTTTAGGGTTTTAGGGTTTAAGGTCACCGGTCTTGCAAGCCCTTGGGGTTTGCCACGTATGGTACCTAATATGTGCACTAGTCAGCCCTGCATCATAGAAAGCTGAGAACAAACACCCTCCTCAGTTCAGGGCTTGGGACAAAATTGTACATTCACACGCCTTCGGTTGATACGAAAAAATGCTATATGAAGGTAGTATACTGTCACACCAGAAACCCTAAACCCTAAACCCTAAACCCTAGGGTCATGTAGGAATGGTACTACCAACCGCATGGTGGAAGTCCTGCTGCATCTTCAGCGTCATCGCCGAGACGTCCTGCTCCATTTTGGGGGCCCCCAGGGTTTAGGGTTCCGGGGGTTTAGGGTTTAGGGTTTAGGGTTTCCCAAACATGCAAACAAAAAAATCACTCGTGTCGCTACCAAGGACAGGGCGCAAACGCTCGGTGATATCTTACACCCCAGGGAGCACCGCGCCGCCTGGTATGAGAATGGAAGTAAGGTTGTAATCAGATTGAACTATAGTTATAAAAGGATGATGAGGGGTAATTATGAATGATAGCATTGTTAACTTTTTGGGCTTCTACATTACTTCATTCAAGGCGATGCACGGTTTTGACACCAACAGTAGTTGGAAATTACAAGTCCCTGTGCGAGTACGGTACTGTGCAAAATGTTGAAGCCTGAATGATTACAAATTCAATATCATGTTGAGGTCTAGCTGGGGTACCCTACACCACAACTACAAGGAAATTCATCAGTGGCTGTTCTTCTTCTTCCTATAAAAACCCTAACGAATTATAACCCAAGTTTCGGGTTTCAAGAAGATCTTGAACCCCAAGTCTCCAACCCTAAACCTTAAACCGCAATAAGATCTGCTTTGCTGTCTCACAGATCAATCAACACCCAAGGGTTAAGTACTGAGGAACCTTGCGGAGCCTTGGGCAGTACTAGAAAAGATCAGGGAATGTTTCGGATCACTGGATACCTAACCCCTTGAACCAGACCCCTTGAAAGGAGAACATTGCCTGGCACGCAAAAAAATGGGTCCCCGAGCCGCCAGCCCACCCCCCACTTTGCAGTTTACAGGCGGAGGTACAAAGCACCGTTCTACCCGGATCCGAAGGGCACGGAAAGAAACACCCAGAAACCAAAAAAGAAGAGTCAAACGCTTGATCTTCTAGAGACGTTTGGGATCTAGGGTTTAGTTTTTCGGGCGCGTTAAGTTTAGGTAACGGTGCTCTCTGATCCTTAATCTTCCAGATACGGGCTGAAGCTGTAGGCCCTGGGCTGAATTTACCTAAGCCCTGGGGTAAATATAGGGGAGTATATAAGGCTATATGGAAGCTACTATATTATTTAGGGTTTAGGGTTTAGGGTCAGGAGGACTTAGTCCGCCGACCTTGGGGGGCGTGTTGGATGGTTGCCGAAGGCGGAGAGGGTGAAAACCCTTTTCCTTTCTCCCTTACAGCCCCAA
>CAJNIZ010003921.1:302-22547 GCA_905231905.1 Symbiodinium pilosum
AGGATTTGAGGTTTAGGGTTTATAGGATTTAGGGTTTAAGGTTTAGGGTAGAACCTGAGTTTAGACAAGAGTCTTCCAGGCTGATTAATGTAGGGGCGTCAGTAATTGCTAAAAAATATTTCGAGGTATCCTGTAAAAAACCCAGGACCATTATGTAGGCTTCTACGTGATAGGGTTTAGGGTTCAAGCCCTGAGGTATGAAGTTTAAGCTTAAATCCCGAAACCCAAGCCCTAGCCCCCCGTTTCAGACCCAAAGGATATCCAGGCCCCTCAGGGCATGACAGGAACATAATTACCTCCGCAGAGAGCGGAAGAAGTTAATCGCACCCTAAGCCCAGAAGCCTCAACCCCGCGCCACACCCTCTGCACAGGTTTGAGGGGTCGATTCAGGTTGATAGTCCCCTCCCCTAATATTAAGAACCCCACCTCCTAATATCAAGTGCCCCTATCGTGGTATCTAATCTTCGCGGCGTGGGGGTTTCAATATCACGGGGAGGGACGAATCCTTTTCAACTAGGCAAGACAAGATAAAAGGGATATGTGCAACATTTAGTGGCCTTTCCACTTCCTGCATTCTGCATCACTTGCCCAACAGAATCGACCCGTAAACTCTAAATCCTATATACACCAAAAACTCTCTGTGTTCTGTGCATATCTATCAAGCTTGTGCATGGCTTGCTGTGTCTCATGGGCTGAGAACTGCAGGGTCAAGGGATGAGGGGCCACATAACCCATGTAGAAATCAGGGCTTAGGGTCTTCAAGTCCAGGGCAGTCTGGGGACTGAGGTCTACAAGTTGGGGTTTAGGGCTTTGGACTCGAAGAGTACAGGGCTTGGAGCTCCAGGACTATGCAGTGCTTGAGGGGATTCTGTGGAGTGTATTGTAAGTAGTTAGAAGCTAACCAGGGGTTAGGTACGACCTGGGGTCTTTGGGCCGCTAATTACAAGGTAGAGGTTAAGGCCTTCGAGTTCAGATTTCAGCTTTCTCCGGCCTTCTAGGGGCTGATTCCTGATTGTAGAGGGTTTGTATTGGAAGAAGCATGTTCACAGGATTTCATATGGACCATGAGACCCGGAAAGTTTTGTTAACCCAAGGAGCTCTTGAAGTGGGCCTCTGGTGTACGGGTTACAAAGGACTCATCATTGCATGAACCTGGACCCGGAATGGCAGACCGCGCGTGATCGTTCCCTCGTTCAGAAGGGTTCATCGAGAGGAGGAGGCCCCTACAACGATGTTTGCGCTGTTTCAGTCAACCCAAAAAAATGACAGAGCACTGAACGTTGAAACGCCGGACCTAAAACCCTGAATTTTGTATTTTGCTATATACATGGACCTGGGACTAGGGTGGGTTTACCCAAGGCCCAAAAAGAAACACCTCAAGCTTCAACTGTGATCGAGAGGCGTGCCAGGCTGATCAACTGTTTCTGTCCGAAGCTGATGTTGCTGCCATCCCGGTCAACGTGGGTGTCAATGCCCTCCTGGGATTAGGGTTTAAGTGTTTAGGTTTTAGGGTTTAGGGTTTACTTTTGGTACTGCCCCCACCCAGTAACAGTCTAGATTAGGGGTCCTGTTAAGGGCTATATATAACCATATTATAGCTATTGTCCAACTGTTACTGAGGGGGGGGCAGTATCCAAGTTCTACTAATTATACGGTACTACCTGGTTGAAACTTGCGATTTTCCTGCCTAGCTCCTTGTATACGCATTGTTGCTTGAAAGTTCATGGATAATGCTGAGTGAGGTTATCACAGGGATGAAAGAACCCTAAACCCTCCAAAGATCATGGACTTCAGGGACATATGAGCCCAGTTGTAGCTACCCATGAGCCTCCAAGTAGGGTTACGGAGGTTTTTACTTCAGTTTGCTCGAGGTTCAGGGTTTAGGGTTTAGGATTCAGGGTTTACCGGCCGCAGATTCAAAGCGCATTCGATTCTCTGTAGCATTGCGACTGGAGGTGCTGCTGTTCATCCGTACGAGTTGATTGCACCCGTTAGGCAGTCCACCCAGACACAGAGTCATCGAAAAGTTTCACCACCTTAAAATCTACGGGAGATTACCTTGGGCCGTATCGCGCAGAAAAGGGAACAACAGCTTCTTTTGAAATTTGGGCTTTACACGTAGCCCCGTTGTTTTCAGAAAGGCGTATATGAGTGTTACAAAGCGGGTGCCAGGTGCTTCGTCATTGACCGACCTCCCCAAACCCCTCACTGGCGATCTTGAGCAAATGGAGGTCGACGGTTCGTCACCAGAAGTCGGAACAAGTCAATCTTTGAGGTGCCCCCCTGCCTTCACAAACTTAAGAGAGCTGCATCACAAGACTCGAGTGGCCGAACAAATTTACATCGTTCATGAACCCTGAACCCTGAAGGTCCATTGGGGCACTTACCCGTATAAACCTCTGTTTAGGGGGTTTCATACAGAGGGGGCGCGAATATGGACCTCCCACATTGCATGCCATGATCCTTGGTAACCCCAAAAAGGTAACCCCTCCATTTAGGTTGATTAAGCGGGTTTAGGGTTTAAGGTTTACGTAGGGTCTCACCATAAAGTGCCTGAACTGCACGACAAGCTGCAAGAAGGGTGCGGATGAATGGCATGAGCTGTACGCTCTGTACGGCCTCCCGTGGGTTTCAAGTGAGGGTTTCAGAGTCTCTGGTCTGCAAACCGGAAACACTAAATAAGTCGCACAATCTGTGAAGTGATTTGTCTGCTGCAGCGCTTTCTGAGCCTTAATAAAGCTAATCGCCACAAGCCTCTCAGCTTAGCGAATCATGTCTAGGTAGTCTGTCCGTGTGTGTGCACAAGCGATGATGTGAGTTTATCATGCAATTCTATATCTTAAGCCCTGGATCTTGAGACCCAAGACTTCAACTAGAAAAACTCGTGGGGCTGCACCTAACATCACGTGGAAATCCCCTAAACCCTAAAATCTGAATGCTAAATCCCAAACCCCAAACCGCGCTCAGCTGCAGCCCCCCGGTAGCCCCCAAGCAGCACATTGTTCTGTCATGTGGGTGGTTGTCAAAATTAGAGTCCCTTTTACTTACCCTAAACACTAAGTGCCGTGTTATAATAGGGACCCAAAAAGGGACCATGATTTTAACACCCACCCAAGTCTCAACGATTAGAAAACCTCAACAAGCAGATCTATCTGGCCCTTTTGGGGTTTAAGGGTTTAAGATTCAGGGTTGAGGATTTAGGGTTTAGGATTTGGGGTTTGAAGGATTAAGTCTTTAGGCTCAAGAGTTGCATGGGCTTGGGGGCTCTGAGCATTGAGGGCTGACTTAGGGTCCGTGAGTTGGAGTTCAGGATTGGGCGATCTAAGATTTGGGGCTTATGTTTATGGCTTTTTCCTAGTGTATTTCTTCGTGGCTGAAATGATGCTTTTTACAATCTCAGAGACAATACATTCCTCCTTGGGTCAAGCAACTGTCACGATCCGGTACGCATCTGCTTTTGTATTCATAGTTGCGCATGGCTGTCGTTTAGGATTTAGGGTTTAGCAATTTGGGTTTCGGGTTCTGGGGTGTTGGTACACTCCTTCTGGAAGTCTATGGATGACACCTACAGAGAAACCTCGCGCGGCTTGAAGCTACAAGTCTGGGTTGAAAGTCTTGTGTGTGGGAGCAACACATCGCCCATCCACACCAAAGGTGTATGGGGCTCTGGTAACCCTAAACCCAAAACCCTTACACCCTAACTCCTAACCAACCGGCAGACCAAGTTGCCTGAAGCCCAGACATCGCGTACCCTACCAAGGAGAGCCATACTGCGTGATCCCTTAATTGTTGATAAAAGTACAACAGCTGCACAAGGGCTATGTGTCGACAGTCTTACGTAGTAGGTATTCATGCTTGGATGCTGCCTGAAAAGGCTTTCCCAAGTATTAACCCCCCCAGCCCCTAACGTCAAATATTCCACTGTGGCATGTATTTTCATATGAGCTATAGTCTAAACTCCTAGTATCCCCCTTAATATACCCTATAGTAGTCCCCTATATACTCCCCTATATGACCCCCCTTTAAGGAGTTTAGACTATAGCTCATGTGTTCAAGGCCCCTTTGAATATCGGGGGAGGTGATGAGCTGGCATCGCCTCCCAAATGCGGGCATCCGGATACTCATCAAAAGGATCGAGATTGAAGCGAATGGTGCCCTCGAAGATGGTGGGGTCCTGTCTGAAAGTTTGATTAGCTGTGTCTGGCTTTGTTCCAGCAAAGGCATGGTGTGCTGGCTTTAAACAGGTTTATCTAGATCCTGTAGTTCCGTTTCAGCTTGTTATGGCTTTTGGGTTGTGGTTCTGGTTTGAGCCCCTCGAAAACATACTAAGTTGGAAGGTCTTCTTGGAGGTTCAGGCTACTTACCTCTTCCTCAGAAGTGTGCGTGTAACCCAATTAAGCACCCAAATGTGATGATACATGGGTTATAACTACCCTGAACCTCCAAACCCTACACTGAACCCCCAACCTGAAATTCAAAACCCCAAAGCAAAAACCCTAAACCCCATACCCAAAATTCTCAGCCCTCAGGCGAGGCTCTGAGCAGGTTTGAACTTCAAGTTTAGGATTCGTATCTGGTTTAGGGGTTTAGGATTTAGGGCTTAAGGTTTAGGGTTTAGAGCTTCGGGTTTCGAATGTATAGATCTCCCGAAAACCCACATTCAATACTAGCACTAGCTCGGTGAAGCTGGCATCTCTGTCTTCATGTTTTTGTGCGACATCTTCATGCAAGATCTAACCCTGCATGAGCTATTTGGGGGGTTCCCAAAATTAGGGGTACCATTTTAGGGTTCCCCATAATATGGATTATAGTATATTGGGGTCCCCTCATTTAGGGAAACTACCATTTAGGGTTTAGGGTGTAGGGTTCGGGGTGTATGACCCATAAAGTCCTTAAGAGAGGGTTATACGAGGGATTATATGGGGGAGTATTATAGGGGTTGTGAAGGGGGATACTAGGAGTTTAGACTATAGCTCATGTAAGTCCCTAAACTAAAAGTCTTGTCTCTCTCAATCAGGCACAGTCGTACTCATTTGTTCTGGTTTCGGGTTTCTTTTGTTCATCGCTCACGTGCAAAAAACAGTGGCTTCCACAATGAACAACTATTCCTGGTTGATTGGCCTCAGCTCTATACCCTAAACCCTCTCCTTGAACCAACCCTGAACCTACCCTCCTCCCCAAATGCCCTGCGTAAGCCCCTTTCGAAATTTTACATCTGGAACTGCCCTGAACCCTGAATCTTAAATGGTTCGAGCTCCTGAGGCACCAATCCAACGATGCGGCGCACCGCACGCAAACCGATTTTGGAATTGTCGCGACCTGCCCAGGCCCAAAGTGATTGCTGAAGCTATGTAGTGGCCCGTCTTACTAGAATAGTGGAGAACCAAACGGAAAAGAACATAGATCATGAAAGAAAAGTAGGATCTACGAAGGGGTTGATAGGGATTTTAGTGTAAATGGAGGCCTGTCTGACAAACTAGAAGGATTTTGAGGAAACACCTAAACCCTATACAGCCTATACAGTAAACCTTTCATGCATCTACACTAGCTCTCACTGCAAAGGCTCGCTTTCTCATAACTCTGGTCTGCTTACCGGGTATAGGGTTTACCTGAACCTCAAAGGTAAGTAGAATAATGGTTCTTTGACTATATTCAGGTGGGTTTGGGCTATTATTTTACTTACTTTTGGGGTTCAGGGAAGGTGTAGGATTTAGGGATTAGGGTTTAAGGTTTAGAGGTGGTTGGAATGCCGGGAAAGCGGACCATAGTAAGGAGGTTTACAGTAGAGATTCAATTGTCATGGGGCCACTTGCGAATCAAAAGGGCTGCTACTGTCACCGGAAAGCTGTTGCGCTGGTCATGCCATCTTTGTCCAGAAACATCCTGCAAAGACTTTGTCACACAATCACATGCACACACTGGCGCGCGCACACACACACACACACACACCTTGATCAATCTTTCTAAAGGCGCGGCCCTGCAGAACCCTGCTGATCCTCGATTAGCCTCTCAATGTAAATCTTTGCGTAATCAAGGTTGAGGCCTACATATGGGAATCTCTCAAACTAGTGGGACCATTAAGGGCCCGTGAGATGTATAGGATCCGTGGCGTACCTGGGGGTCATAAGGGAATTGTCGGGGACCCAATTAGGACTCAATTAGGAATTTCCTAGGTAGGGGAGTTTCTTATAAACACCCATAATCCCTATGGTTGATACTTTTTTCAAGCCCTGCATGACCCTATTCAACTAGAGTGACAAAACTCACAAGGTATAAGGTAAATTAGGGTCATGCAGGATCTTTAGTATTGACCTTTGTATACATATATACAATGCCTAGAAAGTCTTTCAAGGGACCCATAACTTTTGCTGCAACCGTAGCAGTCCCACCAGCCGGCCTCCGATCAGAATGCGGCCGTTGCGAGGCTCGAGGAATCGCAAGATGCATAGCCTGGCTGGTAAAGCTAACATGGAGCCTTTTTCAGGTTTAGGGTTTAGGGGCTCCGGGAATTAGAGTTTAGAGGCTCTATGGAGCTATGTGCGGGAATATAACGGTAGATAGGGGTACACAGTGATGTATACGGTTTGGTGTATTTAGGGCTTTGGGCTCATATTCCTCCAAACATCTGAAGAGCCGCATAAGGCGAAATACAGCTATAATTGGACCCTTGGGCTTATGGTGCTTGGGTGTAGCAGTGTTCCCGTAAGGACTGCACGAGACAGCCCCGCGGAAATCTTAGACCAAAGAGGAGCCCTAAACCCCAAACCACGAACCCAAAATCCACTCACCGAAGTTTCCAGACATGAAATACCCTAAACCCTAAACCCTAAACTCTTCAAGCTCCTCAGGAGGCAGAGGCTCAACCCATTGAGCACAGACTTCCCTCTTAACTGGGTTGCTGTTCAGAAACTTAATTAACGGTTTAGGGTTTACGGATTTAAAGTTTGGAATTTAGGGTTTTGGGTTGCCATAACGGGTGTAGATATTAAATGACAGGGTTCCCCTATATGGTAACTTCACCAAAATTTCCTTAAGAGCAACCCTCGCAAGCTCGAGGGTTCGGCCGAATCCATACTCTGAGGATCAGGGGGACTAAGTAAGTAGGTTTACAATGGGGGTGGCTGCTAGCTGAGGTTACTACATAGTTTACAGAGTGTGTACATACATATCTATGTATATACTTTCTAACTCCCCCTGAACCTTCAAGTGATGCACGTGAGTGACGCTTGCCAGCAAGCTTGCGACAAGTGACATTGGTTGCAAATCGGGTTTGTTGCTGGCTGTCAAAGCGTTGCTCCACCCCGCTTGGATATATGTTGGTTCACGCTCTATGCGACGCCCAAATTTCCTATACGCCCGTGTGTACATCGCATCGACAGGGGGTGTATCCTTCATTAGACGCAGCAGGAACGGTTCAGGGTACAGTCTTTAGGGTTCGTGCAGCGTTGAAATCTTGCCACATGACTACCCTCTGGTCATCAAAGTGTAGCTAGGCGTCCGGGCACCAAATCAAGTCTGTACAATATTGAGCTGTGTGGCTCTGGTGGTTTGTGGAGACTGGAACAACTTGGTACCCCAAACGCTCTTATCCTTTTTAAAAGCGAAATTAGCAAAGAAATCCAAAATTTGCGCTTCAGCTGGAGGCGTATCGCCTACATATCTCTTTGGATGCCAAAGCTTTCCATACACATAACCCTCAAGCCGCCAAAATGAATTACATATGCTTAATTTGAGGCAGGGGTACTTCGCCTCTCCGAAAAAATTGCGGCAAACTCGGTTTAGGGCGTGTAGGCTCTCGGGCCCAAATTTGCTACTTAAACCATTTACTCTCTTACTTCGGGCGTCGCTTCATAGATCCCAAAAGATTCAAAGTTAGCTGCTCTGCTATGAATTTGTGGGCTTCACTAAATGAGGGGACCCCAAACCAGACCAGACATACTCTCACATTCTGCGGACCCCCCCCCACACAAAGGGGCCCATAATTTTCGGAAACCTCCCACATGGGCCCTGCGATTCCAAATGCTGACTAGGCTCGGCGATTTCCCAAAAATATGGTTTAGGAAACAAGGTTAGGGACTGGGGGTTAGGGGTATCACCTCAAGCATGGAGAATCAGCCGGAAAGAAAGTGTAAAATATTATGGGAACTGGAAGTATATAGTGGTTAAAAGGGGTTAGGTTTCCATGAATTACGGGTGCCCTTTTGGGGGTCCCTACTATAACAAGGATTATGGCGTTTGCGGGTCTGTATTGGGGCGCCCTTATTGTTTGAAACTACCACTTCGGAGCTTACTTTCCTGCCTTAGCTGCTTGGGCGCTGTAACAAATCCCAATAACTCCCCCTAAGCCTCTTCTATGTGCAACAAGAGGCAAGTTCAATGATTTTCCCCCAAGTCACAAACTCTAAACCCCAACCCGAAAGCCAACTCCTGAAACCCAAGCTCTACACGAAATCCCAAACCCTAAGCCCCAAACACTAAACCCTAAAAAACCCTGTACCTTAAACCCTAAACCCTAAGCCCTCAAACCTTTAACACTGGACTTTCACTGACAAGCAGCAGAGTGGTGGACTTGCCGCAGCCCGTCTTGCCCACGAACGCACACTTTGTGCCTAGAAACGGTACCACTATGGGCTATTAGACCTTAAGGGTACCTTAATCTACCCTTAATAGGGTCCTAATAGGGAATTTTAGGGTCTAATAGCCCATAGTGGTAGTTGCGTGCTGAGGGTCCTTTGGTTTGAAGATTCAGGGCTCAGGGTTCATGAAGGACTTACCTAGACCCTCCAATGTAGTACCTTTTTGGTAGCCTTAAGAGTCCTAACTAGAAAGCCATACCAGACCCAAAAAGGAACTACATTGGAGGTTCCAGGCAAAGTTCAGGGTTCAGGATTTAGAGTGCAGGGCTGAGGGTTACGATGTCAGAGTTACCTACACCAACCTAACCCTAAAGGCTTGGGATCCAGGACCTCTTCGACATGGTGGGATGCCCAGGCAAGAGCTTGTTTCAAGCCTTTGGGGTTGGGTTGAGGAGCTTCTGAGGAAGCAGGAAACTGTGAACCATTTAGGATACTCAATGTATTGCACTTCCTAGTGCATGGCTGCATGGGGTACATAGAGTGGTGTAAGATTTCCTCCAACCACCGAAGTGGTCGAAGGCGGCATGTGTGAATTGGCGCTTTCCTTTCCAGCTACACAACACCACATCCAGAAACAGGGTGTAGGGTTCATATTCCAAACCCTAGACCCCAAACCCGAAACCCCTAAACCCTGAACCCCTAAACCCTAAGCATTAGGCATGTTTGGTAGCAAGCCTACCCTGCAACTGCTTCGACATTCTTGAGTTCCCGCCACCAATCAGAGAAAGACCCATCCCTAAAGGTCCAAGTACCCAATGATTAGGTACTTAGGTGTAGGGTAATAGCAATTTTAATATAAACTCTGGGTAAGTATGTGGTTATTGAATACTTGGACCTCTGAACGCTAAGTCGTTCCCTTTTCTCAAGACTAACCCTGGTGACCTCAGTCTGCAACAGACACGGCTCTAAAGTCTGTGCATGGTACCTACTTTGGGGTAATTGGATCCCTAGAGGAAGCTATCCCTTCAGAGACACGCACAAGCGCTGAGCGCCGATCATGGTGGAATTTGCAAGGTCACTCCATGCAGGACGCTCTTGGCCGTGGCATATCCTTCGCGCGGAGCTGCAGCCGACTGTCTATGGAGTCACTATGGACTGACAAACGCGATAAATGGTTTAGGGTTGAGGGTCTAGGGACAATTGCTGAGTTCCCTGGGCCAAAAACTATCTACACTTTTTGCACATGTGAACGGGGCTTGCGGAACTTGAAGAGTGTAAGCCCCCAAAGCTAATCAGCTCGCAGCACCGTACCCTGCCGTAGGGGCGTGCTACTCATAATTTACTTATGAGGGTTTACCAAAACAGGGATACCGTTTTGTGAAAACCTATAAGAAGGACTATAGCATTACCTCGGGGTCTATATTGGGATCCCCTTGTTTTTGGCAACTACCTTATAGCCGTATAGTCCCCCTTAAGTAGATAGAATATGGGGTATATGGGGAAATTAATACAATATTCCCAAACCATATTCTATCTACTTAAGGGGGACTGTAGTTATAAGCCAATTAAAAACCTTCATAGGGGAGCCATACGGTTATCAGGACCCTTCTACCTAGATTCTAAGTAACCCCGTCCCTGCAAGGAGGCGTAATAAACAGTCGGATGCTCAAACCTCCCAGGGTTTAGGGTTTAAGGTTTTGGGTTTCGGTGTTTAAGGGTTTAAGGGTTTAGGGTTTGTGGGTTTAGGGTTTAGGGTTTAAGGGATTAGGGTTTAGGGTTCAAGGGTTTAAGGGTTTAGGGGTTTTGGGTTTAGGGTCTAAGGGTTTAGGGTTTTTTCCAAATTGCCTGGCATCTTGGTCGAAGATGAGAACTGGAGGATGAGAACTGGACGAGGACCAGAGCCCACGGTGTCAAAGGAATGAGACCCAACGAACACCCTGAACCCAAAAGCTTGTGCCATGGACCCAGAAATCTATTGACCTGCATCTCAGTAGAACCGGTAGTACTAGTTCAACTTCTAGCCTCAATAAGAGCTGAAATCATATGAGTCATAGTCTAAACTCCTAGTATCCCCCTTAATATCCCTGTAGTAATCCCCTAAATAATTACTCCCCTATATAACCTCCTTTACGGGTCTTAGACTATGGACTATGGCTCATATGCCCCAAGCCCCTGACGTCTCCTGCAGCCAAATGTTCCATCAAACAGCTCTTGACTAGCTTTGGACCCATCATCTTGTGAATCCTTACCCTGAACTGTAGGTTTCAGATTGCTAAGCGCAAACCCCCGAACACACGAGTTACAAAAGGGAACGGAACATGACAACAGTGTACAACATCACATGACCCTTAACCCTATATAGACCCCATGACCCTTTCCAAAGGAACCGCATATAGCCCCTCTTGAGGGCAGTTGTCTACAAGAGGCCCGTTTTCAGCTTTCATGTTTGCTTTCGGTTCTTTACTATCACAACTCCACATAACCTTATCTCATCCCAGAGACTGCCACAAGAACCTTTGAAAGAGCCCCGAATCCCAAAACCCCATCTCAACCGCAATAGTATCATAGGGAAGAATAACAGCGAAGCTAACACTGACGATACGCAAAACAACTTGGAGGGCCTGGAACCCTACACCTTAATCCTAAACCCTATACCAATGCCCTGAACCTAACCTGAACAGCCCTAGACCTTGTAGTCCATTGTCTAAACTCCTGGTATCCCCCTTTATAACCCCAATAGTAGTCCCGTATATGACCCCCTATATAAACCCTTTAAGGAGTTTAGACCCTAAACCCTAAATCCTAAATTCTAAACCCCAAATGCTAGACCCTAAACCCTATATAATCCCCTATATATTTAAGGAGTTTAGGCCCTAAACCCTAAACACTAAATTCTAAACCCTAAACCCTATATAATCCCCTATATACCCCCCTTTCCCCTACATAACCCCTTTAAGGAGTTTAGACTATAGCTCATGTCGTCCTGCAGTGAGATCTTCAATCTCAACCTTCAGGCCGCCTTCGAACTCTCGATTCCAAAGATCCAGCCAAACAGCCTCAGAATCCCTACGCTCCCGGAAACTAGCATGGAAACCCAAAAAAAGCCCTATAAAGATTACATTTCTTTAAAAAGGGGGCTAAAGGGTTTCCATGTTAGTTTGGGGGAGTGTAAGCCCTGAACCCGCTGGGTTGGCCCCTAAAAGCCTTCATATGCAGGGTCCCCTATAAAAGCAATTAGGGAAAATACCAAATATCCCAGGGGCCTACTCAGCCCGAAACCCGACCCGAAATTGAAGCCGCAATGTAGGATTTCGGGTTCCAGGCTTTAGGGTGTTGGCCTCAGGGTTATGGGGTTTAGTGCATTAGGATTTAGAAGTATCAGGTTTTGGGCAGTATAAAGTTTAGGAGTCTTAGGTTGCAGTGTTGAAGATTCATTTTACAGGGGTTTGGGGGATTTGGGCTGATGGGGAAGTGCGTGGCAGCAGGACTCACAAATCCCAATGTCTAAGCCTGTCAATGGTTCTTCCATTGGCATTTACAAGTGCGGTTGTCATTTTCATCGCCCAGCTATATAATATTAAAACTCTCAACCCGCCTGATGTTAAAAAGTTCCCAACAATATTGTGGTATACCACAATGGGAAGACCCTAACCCCAAACCCTAAACCCTAAAGGCTATTAGGGGAAGGGGATGAACCATATCCTCGTATAGGGGAACCCACTTATAAATACCCCTAAAGCTTGAGTACCTGCGCTCACCCCATTGCATGTCACTGGTCGGGTGTGCTGGACTGATGCGGCTTTGGGATTTCAAGGTTTAAGGGGGTTAGGGGTTTAGGGTTACCCGCCAAGGCAACTTAGATTATCCAAAAAACAATCAATTTACTAAGATGTCCTTGTTTTTGTCTACATCTTATGTAATATACATTACTTATTTCAGTTTAGGGTTATATGTTACCCTTCATGATCTCAGCCCACTACTCATACAACCCCAGCAACTGTCCCACTCCCCCTAAATGACAAACGTTCCGCCTCAAGCGAAAACACAAAAAATGAAAGATATCTGCTATTAGAGGGCATGAGCTTCCATTAATACCCAGACCCCAGAGATGAGCCTTGTCCTACATTTGGCGCTGAGAGTATACATCTTTTGTAGTTCTCGGGTGTCTGGTCAGGAAATGGGATTACCCTCCCTACATAACTAATCATGCTAGATTGAAGAAGCTAGCACCACTTAAGAACACCCAACCCTAAACCCTGGGTTCGCAGTGTGGTGCACAGTTCCTGCATCTTCAGTAGCATCTTGCGAGTCGTTTTTGAGAGACCATTTGTCGAATATGAAGATCGTTCTTGAGGATGAGATAGGGTTTACGGATTCTCTTCTTGACGGTTCTGTTAGGTTCAGGGGTGTAGAGCTTTGGGTTCGGGGTCTATTTAGCGGCATATACGCCTTCATATTCGATCATCAACTGTATCCCCGGTCTGCCAAAAAAGTTTCTCAAGAGACTCACTCCAAAGAGATGGACGCAAGTTCATTCTAGAGTTGTATCCTAGAACCTGAACCTGCAGTCAGCACGGCTCACACTCTGAACCTACGGCCCCTAGTTTTGAAAATATCTTCTGCAAACCACATGCGTGAAATTTCGCCACATCGGGTGCCCCTACACGTGAGACTACGTAGGGTCTTTTCAGAAAGCTCCAACATCTCCGCAGGTTGGTAGTAACCCTTGTTTCCAACAGGCTTGCTTCGACGAGATATGGTCGAGCTCCAAGTGGGTTCTTCTTTGGATACTATCGAAACTTTACTGCATACTCCTTACAGTAAAAGAAAAATGCAAATATATGTTCAACAATGACCCCGTAAAACATTGGAGATGGGGTGTTTGGGTATACCCTACTATGGTTGCATAAGGGTGATGGCACCACATTTCCGGAGATGTCCTTATAGCAGGATCCTACAGTCCTTCGTGGTAGGTACTTAAACCTTGAGCTAACCAAGTGCGAGTGAAATGCCGATGGCGGATTGCAAAGCTCACGCGCCATGTGTTCGGCAGACCGCGTCCTTTTTGATCGGGAGCGTGTTGTGGGATTATTGGCGGGTCCGCGGGACCAAAAGACAGGGAAAACTGGGCTTGCTATAAAGGGCAAAGGGATGCAAAGGGCTTCTATGGGTTACAAGCATACTTGCTAAGTTCCCCGACTGTCCAAATAAGGTTATAGGTTTCAGGGTTTGCCCTGACCTTACTGAAAGGACTGGGGACCACAAACAGGGAGTCCCAAGATAATGGCAGGAATATAACAAGGATATAAGGACCCTGGTAAGTACTGGTAAGTATGCTCCCATGATCTTCCGACTACATTTTTGGAGTTCCCTGTTTTTGGGTTCCCATTAAAATGCCCCGTAATCATTCTGCCAGTCTATTACAAAGGAATGTTATAAAGTTTATGATTACGGGCCGGGAGGTTGGGGAGAGGTTATCGTGAGTTTGCCTCACCCTTGCAAGGACCGTGAACCCTAAACCCTGGTCTGCTTCACGGCGTGAGGCTTGCAATTCTGGATGGCTCTGCTTTTTCACTAGGGTCTAGGTTTCCCTGACTCCTCCACAATACACCCTTGGGGCTCGAAGTTGATATACCATAGAGAAGCAACTGGAACATGAAATGGGAACGGAAACTAGGGATGTATTCTATCACTGTTCTAAGTTTATAAACGACATGGCTACACTGGGTCCGAAAGTCTAGAATTTTACCCACATTGGGCTATGTGAAGCCTTCGTGAAAGTTTCGGCAAGTTTGAGGCGATCTAGGGTTCGTGCTGCCAGCATTCAAAGGCTTTTGGCTCACTTACGAGACTGCGTATGTTGGCACCTTTGCATTCCATTTGATCACTTGCTGGATAAAGCTGGTATCCGGCACCATAAACCCTACCTGTGAGGCCGGGAGCCCGAAGACCCCCAGGCCCTAAAGCCCAACGCCATAATCTACGCCTTAATCTTACTGAGACTTAGTAGGAACAGAGTTTAGGGTTTAGGGGAATAGGGCTATATATTATGTGGGATTAGATAGGTTAGTTAGGCATGATAAAAAAACACCCATTCCCTACTAACCACCAGCAAGTACTCCTTGATCCGGGAACCTGTTGCCCTAAACCCTAAACCCTGGCAAACCCGCAAACCCTAAATCCTAAACCCTAAACCCCTAAAGCAACAAAAGCCCGGTTTACCGGCCAAAGGCACACAGCGTTCACCGAGATGATCTGGAAGTCCTTTCCGTCGAATTCGGCCAAGGCCTTGGCTTTCTGTCCCTACGTAATTAGGAGGTATAGGATTTGGGGTTTAGGATCTATTTAGGGTTGAGGGTTTTGGATTTAGGGTTTAGGATTCAGGGTTTAGGAAGTATAGGTTAGCAACGGAAAAGAAAATGGAAGCCACCATAGGGTTTAGGAAGTATAGGTAAATAATGGAAAAGAGAATGGAAACTACCAAAGGAGTTTCGGCTCTAGGGTAATGGTCGGCTTACTATATGCCTTGTAGTTGGTATGAGTAAGGCTCTTTGACCCTTCACTGAAGGGTGTTCGGAGTTTAAGGTGACTTTTGTGTTGTCTTTCGGGGTTGGAGGTTTAGGAATTTCGGGATTAAGGATGTATGCTTGTGACCTTAAGGTTCAAAAGTTTGCTTTTGGGGGTTTTGGGGGGCAAGGGGTAGG
This sequence comes from Symbiodinium pilosum, assembly GCA_905231905.1. Taxonomy (NCBI): domain Eukaryota; class Dinophyceae; order Suessiales; family Symbiodiniaceae; genus Symbiodinium; species Symbiodinium pilosum. Next base: position 15,583 of record CAJNIZ010003921.1, read on the forward strand.
GTTTTTGGAGCTTAGAGTACGGGCTTCTGGAGGTAGAGGGATTCAGGCTGAGAGTGGGAGCTTGGGATGTATGGGGTTTTACCCTGAACCCCAAACCCTTCAAGTCGACGGCTTGGTCGGCCAAGGCTTGGGGCTGACGGGCTTTGATTCATGGATAAGGGTTTAGGGTTTTAAGGTTTAGGGTTTAGGGTTTTAGGGTTTAGGGTTTAGGGTTTTAGGTTTTAGGGTTTAGGGTAATCTACATGGCACTTAGGACCCCTACTAAGGGTTAACCCTTAAGTACCTAGGGTTTAGGGTTTAGGGCACTTAGGACCCCTACTGAGGGTTAACCCCTAATTACCTATAATAGGAATATAAGGGAATCCCAAAGGGTTAAGGGTCTAAGGTCCAAGCTAAGTCCCAAGGAGTTTTATCATCCAGGAGACGCTATGGGTCAGAAAATGCCGCTGAATTGAGCGCTTTGCTGCCCGATGGTTTTTTAAACCCTAAACCCTGCACCGCTTGGGTTCTGGGGGTACCGGGCTTGGGCGTAAGCAGGGTGACTCCTCACAGTTAGCCCATGCTAGGATCCTATCACCTGTTAGACTCGCCTACCTACACAATCACAGAAGCCAGATATGAAGTAATTATACATCATATCAACCTCTTGTTTGTGAACACGCCCTAAACCCTAAACCCCAAGTACTATACCTGAACGAGTGCGCGTTATGTTTGCCACTGATCCCATTTGTGCTTCACTGCACATGCTGCGGCAACATCCTATTGGTGGCGCCCTCGCAATCGGGCAGACACGATACAATCAGGGTTTTCAACACGGTCTCCATTCTGAAAAAACACTAGGACCCTCCAAAGTCAGTTGGTGTACGATTGCTGTATACACCATCTTGGTTGGACATGTAACCCTTCTGCTTGGAATTGGGAAATTGCATGATGCGATCTCGAGGAATGCTGCTGCAGCTCTGAAAGGTTTTCTGCAGCCCTGTGCATCACGTGAACATTGGCAGCATTCCGAAATGCAGCTGTTTTTTGGGCCGTGTAACTTTCAAGGAAACCCATTTAGTTTCCGCAAGGTATGGTAAGGTAGGATTTCTATGGTGTGGACTTCAGCAATTGGCATTTCTTCCTTGGAGGAATTCGAAGACAAGCCGTAGCAGCAGTAGCAGCAGTAGGAGGCCGACAACACCCGTGAAAAAAATGCTACTGAAAGAAATGATGTTCAATAAGAACAAGAATAAGACATGTACAAAAAATCATACATACAAGCAACAAACCCTGAACCCTAAACCAAACCTTTAATACTAGCCTGGGTTGGCCGCTAAAAGCCTTTGAAAAATATTAACATGTAGGGTCCCCTATTAAAGCAATTAGGGAATATATTAAATATCCCAGGGGCCTACCCAGTTAGCAACAAAAACAAACACGCAATCATATGCTCCACCGAGGATCTGCACTGGATGGAGCTATGTCCTGCCGCAAGGGTTTAGGGTTTTAGGGTTTAGGGTTCAGGGTTTAGGATTGCTTGGCTCTTAGTTGCGGACTTTTTGGGCTTCAGGGTTTAGGATTTAAAGTAGCGGATTCTTTGGGGGTCTCTTGGAGGGTCAAGGGGGCTTTGTAAGTATGCTTATAACCCATATCAGGTACATAGTAACCCCAGTTATAGTGACCTTGTTTGCAAATCCCCTGGGCCCCAAGCTAGCATCTGGAATCTTCTCTTGAGATTCTATATTCTATACCAGGACTATCTTCTGGGTTCTGATTTCCTGGTTTAGGGTCTTGGGGAGCCATCATGAGTCCCAGCTGCCGACGACCGTCCCTGTGCATCGATTTCATTGTTGTATTCTTGCTGCTATTAGGGTGTCTTGTGGACGGTAAAACCCTAGACCCAAAACCCGACATGGAAAACTCTACAACCAACTCACAGGCCTCCAAACCCAGCAAGTTAAGCCCTAGAAGCAGCCGCCACGGCGCGCTGCGCAAGACAAAGCCCAAGCCCAATACATCTTGAAGGTTCAAGGCTTCGGGTGGGGAGGACAGTGAAGCCTAGCACCTAAACCCGATTCCATCAACCCTAAACCCTCAATCAAAGCACGAAGCCGAGCAGCTTCAAGGGTTGGAACTGTGGGCCACTGGTATGTCGAGCCCCTAGGGTTTAGGGTGTAGGGTACAAACCTCAAGTAAGGGGCCATACTGAGGATCCAGGAAACTACGGGTGGTTCAACTTAGGTGCCCGCCTCACATAATTTCACCTAGCACAGCCGTTTAAAGTGGCTGTTCCTATAATCCTGATTACCTACACTTTAAAGCAGTTGCAACTCTTAGCCTAAAGCTCTAAACCGTAAACCCTGAGTCCTAGAGGATCCCAAGACCTTAGCCCACAGAGCCTCAACCTTCCGATACAAGGCCCATCACAGTCCTAGGAGACCTAGTATAATCTGACCATCTCAGCCCACACTCTGATTTTTCTATAGAAGCCCTAAAGCCCAAACCCTTAAATCCTCAACCCTCAGCCCCCCGCATACCCCTAAACCTCAAGCCTCAACCCCAAACCCCCCCAATACTAAACATTAATCCGGACCTCCAAGTTCTCAACCCTGAGGTCTCAGCTTCGGTGGAGCCAACCCTAAACTCTAAGCTCTAAGCCCTAAAGCCTAAGCCCTAAACCCTAAGCCGAAAAACCCTAAACCCTAAAAAGCCTAGTACCCTAAACCCTAAGCCCTAACAACCCTAAAACCCTAATCCCTAAACCCTTAAACCCTAAAACTTAAACCCTAAAACCCTGATCCCTAAACCCTAAAACCCCAAATTCCTAACCAACCCCAACGCCACAAACTGTCCTTCAGTGTCACGCCGCTCGCAAGGTTGAGGGCCATGCCGTCTTCACTGGACTGCAGCACCACCTTCCCGCCTCTTCGAAGATCATGTAGGTTTTAGGGTTTTAGGGTTTAGGGTTTAGGGTAATCTCCATGGCACTTAGGGCCCCTACTAAGGGTTAATCCTTAGGTACCTAGGGTTTAGGGTTGAGGGCACTTAGGAAGGTACCTAAGGGAATCCCAAAGGGTTAAGGGTTTAAGGTCCAAGCTAAGTCCCAAGGAGTAATAAAAGACTTTATACAGGGCTGTATAGAACCAATAGAAGATTTTTTAGAGTGCTTGTAGAGAAAGTCCCCCTAAGGTTAAGGGTTTAGGGGGTTCGGGATTTAGGGTTAGGGTTTTGTCTTTGCGGTTTAGGGGATCTAGGGTTTAGGACTCAGGGCTCAGGGTTGATAGGGTTGAGGAGAGGGGGTTGATGATTTGGGGCTTCGGATTGAGGATGTGGGGCTTCGGGCTCAGGATGGGGATTGAGGGTTAAGGGTGCTAGGATTTAGGATACCTTCCAGCCTGCCCGAATAGGATTTAGGGATCGGACTCTTTGCTCAGGGATTGTAAGGTTGTGAGAGTTTGGGGAATGTTCAGGCTTTAGGCAATGGGGCTTCAGAGCGTAGACAGACCATAAACCCTAAACCAACAGACCTTGGAAGCTCGATATAGTTTTCTTAGGAGAGGGTTGACGGTACCTTCCAGACTGAAGCCCGCATATGGGTCCTCCTGAGAATAAGAAGCAGCGCTAAGCCCTAACCCCTCGAACCCGTGGGATAAGAAGCGCTACTGTATTCCTTGCTGTGCTTTAGTCAGATGAGCTATAGTCTAAACTCCTATAGTATCCCCCATGATAACCCTATAATCGTCCCCTACATAATCCCTTATATATAACCCCCGTTATGGAGCTTAGACCCTAAACCCTAAACCCTAAATAACCCCCCCCTTTATGGAGTTTTGACTACAGCTCTGATGAACAGTCAAGAATGACCAAGAGAGGCGGATTGATTAATGAACAAACAGCAAGCCAGGGGCTGCTTGTTGCCTAAACTCCAAACAACCCTAGATTCTAAACCCTAGGGTTATGGTTTAGGGTTTTAGGGTTTAGGGTTGCAGGGTTTACCGTCATGGTTTAGGGTTTGCTCGGAGGGTCAAGGGGACTTAGTAAATAGGTTAATAATCCCAATAACCCATATAATTACCCTATTTATCCCCCTTATTAACCTGCTTACTAAGTCCCCCTGACCCTCCAAGTAGGGTTTGGCGTTTATGGACCCTAATTCCAAAACCTTGAGCCCTGAACCCTAAACCGCATCAAGGAAGAACGATGATGCATGGCTTCCGATGTCCAAAGCAACAACTTCACATCCCAAAATCCTGAGCTCAATCCACAAAGCTTAAGCGCTTAATTCTCAACGCCCTCCCTTTGAAGCTCAAGCCCTCCACTCTAAGCCTCAACCCTTCCAGGCAGACAGCTGAACGCAAATCCCAAGCCCGCAACCCCAACCAAGCCCTAAACCCTGAACCCTTGACCCTAAACCGTGAACCCTAAAACCCTGAACCTTAAAACCTAAACCCTGCACCCTAAAACCCTAAACCCTAAGCCCTTTGCCCTAAAACCCCACTGCTATTGGGATTGCTGGGCAGAACCTGGGCCACGGAGACAGAGTTGCAAAGCAGGTTCGTCCCTTGGCTTGCAAGGTTTGGGGCCTCATAGGGATTATATACTTGGAGGCCCATGGGACTTGGGACTTAGTAACTACTTTTAACTGGGGTTATAACCCTACTCATAATTGGTGTAGCCCCTACAAGCCCACTTAGGGGGATTAATAAGTAGGTTTAGAAGCCCAGTGATAAGTAGTTACTAAGTCTCATGGGCCTCCAAGTAGGGTTCAGAGTTTAAAGTCTTGTAGGGATTACACAAGCTATAGTCTAAACCCCTTACAGAGGGATCTGCAAGGGATTATTTAGGGTTTAGGGTAAAAACCCCTTCAAGGGCGTTATATGAGGCATTGTATAGGGGACTACTATGGGGATTATTCAATTATAGTCAGTAGGGGTTTAGACTATCGGTTATGTAGGTCTCAGGGTTTAGGGCTTACGGTTAAGGATTATATAGGGTTATGTCAGGATGGTGCTGGGCGGGTGTACAGGGATTATATACAGTTCTAGAGGGATCATAATACAGCTGTATAGGGAGTTATAGGGATCATTATAGGCCTGTACAGGAATTATGTAGGGATGTTCTCCCAGGAATGGAGAATCGAATCGAACAATTAGCACGTTAGATGAGAACGTCGAAGTGTTATAGGAGCCTCCAATTCAGAACTACGAGGCTACTAAGAAGAGTTTAGTTTAGTTACCTGGACCCTATGGTACAGATCCTATAGTTAACAGTTGACCCTAATAGGATCCAAGTTTTGCAGGGTTGGGGTGTATAACTAAAGCCCTGTAATTCTCATCCCAAAACCCAAAACCCTAACTTAACATTAAGTCCAACCCTAGCCGGAAACCCGAAACGCAAAACCCCTAAACTCCAGACCCTAAACTGCGAACCGTTTGGCTGCGGCTTGCTGCTGAGCGGCTTGCCGCCGCCCTGCGCGCAGTTTAAGAGGTTTAGGTATAAGCCGCGTTAGGGCCTGTCGGCCCGTATATAACATACATTTACACATGTACATGTACCTAGACGTGTACATGTGCATAGGTACAAAGAACTTAAGTACCTCCGATCAGGGGTAATTAGAGCGCGAACCTTCCCCCTGTTGAACTTTGGGGCAGTCGTTTGACATGTTAAAACAGTTCTTTGGGTGCTTCTTGTAAACCCTACAACTCAAACCCCGATGCGGAACAACAACACAACAGGAAGTCAAGTACCCCTTAACTAGAGAGGGTTTGGGGGCCTACAAAAATACATGTGTATGGCTTCATAGGGGTTATATCGATGTTCAAACCTACCCCTGTTAAGAAGGTAACACCTAGACCTGCCCAATACCCATGATAGCAAGTTATATACCCTGCGGCTGAACTTTCAAACCTTGCGCAACGTCTTTGAGTGATATAGAGAAGTGGGCGAAGTAACGCAAACCAGCCATTGCTGCAATCCTACATCACGTGCCTCAGGAGAATAGGCGAGTTTATGGGAAGTATATTCCCACCTGTTCAGGTTTCTACTGTACTGTTCATGTGGGCTTCCGGCACAGATACGGAAGGTGGCATCTTGTCTATCCTCTGCCTGGATGGAACATCTATAGTCATAATCTGGTAGTTTCCCTAAATCCGGGACCTCAATATAAACCCCAAAGTACTATGATCCTTTAGGGCCCCCAGTACCTCCGCATTTTAGAAAACGCCATGAAACCCCACGACCACCATACACGCGTAAGAGAACGTTGGCAAAACAACCCCCCCAAAAATGGACGATAAAGCCATAAAGCTGTCATATGAGCCCTGTGGTTTAGGGTTTAGGGTTTAGGGTTACATTAAACCCAAATGAGCCCTGTGGTTTAGGGTTTAGGGTTTAGGGTTACATTTTACCCAAATGAGCCCTGTGGTTTAGGGTTTAGGGTTACATTAAACCCAAATGAGCCCTGTGGTTTAGGGTTTAGGGTTACATTAAACCCAAATTAGCCCTGTAGTTTAGGGTTTAGGGTTACATTAAACCCAAATGAGCTACTGGCTACACTCCTAGTATCCTCCTTACTATGCCCCCAATAGTGCCCAATATAATCCCCTCTATAACTCCCTTTATGGGATTGCGACTCTAGCTCATATGACTGCAATAGGGTCCTACTTGTTGGCAGGGCTCTGCAGGTTATCAAGACGACGACAAATTGGGAAGCCATTAATTAGACATCTTACTCATCAGAAGTTACGGTGACAGTCACAGTAATCAGAGAGCAACAAGAAGTACAGAGACTTTCCAGCTAAGCAGCCTAACTCCGGAAAACCAGGGCGCAACCGTCAGTGACAACACTGGCAGTGAGCAGGCACCAGCTGTTGTACTGATGGTGGCATCGGTGGTGGTGGTGGTGGTGGTGGTGGTGGTGGTGGTGGTGGTGGTGGTGGTGGTGGTGGTGGTGGTGGTGGTGGTGGTGGTCGTTGTTGTTGTTG
>CAJNIZ010003923.1:0-22537 GCA_905231905.1 Symbiodinium pilosum
CGCCCCCCCCCCCCCCCGCACTGTCAGTGGACAGTAGTCTGGTAGAGCCACTTGTGGGTTTCCTTGTTGGAGCCATGAGTCAAGGAGTGGGATGCAGGATAATCTGCATAAGCTTTGCAAAGGGCCGTGGCGGTAAAGGACAACTTATGCAAGTAGTACTTGTAAGGACGTGTAGAGTTTAGGGTTTATGACCGCGCATAAGCTATGTAGGGAAACAAACGGTAGCCAGGTAATATCTTAAAGTCTTCCAGAATGGCAATGATAGATATCACTCGCAATTCGCAAGAAACTTCTTGTACATAAATCTATCGTGATTTATGTAGAAACAAAAGTTCTCACCCAGTGCCCGGAATTTGGGCAAGCCAGTCGCTGTCAAAGACAGCACTGGAAGCTAACGACGTGTGCGTGCACTTGGAGGTTTACGGCTACCCCAAGTACAAGATTAAAACCAATTGGAGCTATGATTCCTCTACTGACACCATAGGCTGGCTTGAACCTCCAAGTAGATCCCCGGATCCCCGCAGCGAGTGAAGAACAACAACGCGACTGGAACTTCCTCTTGCTGATGCTTAGTTGGGGGTGGCTGAGAATTGTGGATACAGGTTTTGGGGGATCCCTGCAGTAAGGATTAGACTACGGCGTGGGTATACCAGGGGGCTAGCAAAATTCGGAAACTGCATGGTGGGAATGGGAGGGTGCATCCCTAGGGGAACTAATGAATGAAAGCCCCCCGACTTCAGCCGTATAACGATTTCTATGGCCCATTCCCCTACTCGAGCTTAAGCAGTGTCTTCGGATAAGCAGTGAGTATGGTTGCTGCTGCAGTCATATCAGTGTTAGGAATCCGAGTCTGGACTGTAGCATTGCAAGCGTGAGTTTTTCTTCGCCCCTCACTTCTTTTATCCCTGGTTTCGAGAACAGCTAAAAGGGACCCCATACTCGTGTTGCATGTCATGCACTTACCATGATTCTTGTTGCAAAGCATGCGGTGCTTCAGAAGGTCTTCCCAAAGCACATATATTCTTTGTATCTAATGTTTTGACTGGGAGCTCAAGTTGAAACTCCAAATGGGAATCCAAACTGGAGGAATCCCTCCTACATCAGGCATACTATAAACACAAGATTGGTACTAGCTACTCTTCCTTCATATTTAAAGGTAAAGTAGTGGCTTAGGATAATTCCTTTGGGTTTTGGGGGCGTAAGGTTTAGGGTTTGGGGTGGTTTGGGCTACAAAAAGAATGAAGCCTGGAAGCTCCAAGTATGTATACACATACATACATACATACATACAGACAGACATACATACATACATACAGGGCGACGATGTAGAAGGTTTAGGCTTTCGGATACAACCCAAATCAACATGGAACTCCTCAAAGGGGCCCTACTAAAAGGCTTTCCGTTCTTTGTGAAGAGGCCTATATTAGCTGTAGTCTAAAGTCCTTAAAGGAGATTATGTAGGGGATTGTACAGGAGAGTATTATAGGGCTTATCAAGGGGGATACTAGGAGTTTAGACACAGCTCATATGGGCGTCCATGATAGTTTGGGAAAGGTTAAAAACCTCGCTTTGCCTTGGTAAAGCAATAAACCCTAAACACTGAACCTGAACCCCAAACCATCAACCCTGAACCATAAACCTTACTACCCTGGGGACGAAGCGAGTCTTCCTTTTGAGGGTCAGGCTGTTCCTGTGGAGCCATGGGATATGTCCTCATAGAGTTTATGCGATGCACGCGGGCTCCTATTTACTTCCTTTTGGTGTTTGTTATGGTTTTTTGGTGGGGGATTATGGTATGCTACCCCGCAAAGGCACTACATTGGAGGTTCTGGGTAGGGTTCAGCAACCTGTGGGGCCCCACAATGAACTCTATAAACTCGGACAGGGCTTGTTTGCGTCCAGGTCATTTGTGGTGAGTAGCTCTTTGAGCTCTTAGGGTCAAGGGGAGAAGGAGGTGTGGCTACTGACTGGCACCTTTCAACCCCAAACCGCAAGCCTCAAACCTTAAACCTATAGCACTACTTCCTAAGCCTCAGGCCCCAAAGCCTAAACCTTAAACTGTGCCCGGCAGCTTTGAGCTCAAGCTGTACTGGAGGTGGCGCATGTCCCAGGCTGCCTTTAAAGGCTTTAGCGCTTAGGCTGAACCCCAAGCCCACTAAATCCCAACATTCCGAAATGCACCCCAACAAAGATTGTATTTTTTTTTTCGACATCGGCGGGTGCAAGCGGGGCTGTGCAACAAGATGACCGTAAGCGGTAAAGGGTAAGGAAGAAGTTGCAATGGTTGGTAATAATGTTCTCCTATCATGCTTGGCAGGATACCCAGCTTTCAGAGAATTTCGGTACCGCAAGAGTAGTTCTGGGAAGCCCATCGCCAAGCATAGAACATAGTGAGGTACTGAAATATGGTTTAGCGTTTGGTTACGTACAAGCTCACCAGCAAGCAGCAGCACAAGTTGTTTTGGGAGGGTTCGACTGATAGACCAAAAAAGCAGTCCAGAAGAATCCTATGGCCTGACCATGTCTTACACTCCAGAGGAGGCAGCGGGCTACAAGGGCTTAGGGTTTAGAGTTTACCCACCTAGTACATTCCCAAGATAAGGGACCCCAATGCAGTCCCAGAATACTATAATCCTTATTTATTACTATTATTAGGACCCCAAAAGGTACCCTAATTTTGGGAAACCCCCACATGAGGGTTTGAGCAAGAGGTCGCCTAAGGACCCTGGACTTTATATTAGAGGTATCAATACGTCGTTTTGGGTCTCATATAGTAGGCACTCGGAGAGATTTGCATGTGAATATCTTCCAGAATTCCAAAGCCACTGTTCGGTCCTTATACCTTTTTGGGTGCTTTTTTTCACAAAATTCGACGGTGGCATCAAAGGGCAGGTTCCTTGAAGGACAGGCGAGTGAATGAGAGGGTTTAGGGCTCCGGGTTCGGGATTCAAGGCTCAACGTTTAGGGTCTAGGGTGTAGGTTTTAGGGTCTAGAGTTGAGGGCCTTGTCCTTGAATGACGACCCATGCTGAGGGTGCACAGGCTGCACCGGGCACTGACCTTCAAGCGCGTTGTCTCAGTGGATACAGCTGACTAAACTTCTTTCGGGCTGCCTTGCTTAAGGTGGGCTTTATGTGGAAGTTTACCAAACGGACACTAGTGCAATCCCCAAAGTAGTGGGACCCCCGCGTTATCACCTTTTTCCTAGAAATCCCGAAACCCCCAAAATCCTGGGCTCCTGCGTGGCTACCCTGAACACGAATCTCAAATCCCCAAACCTCAAACTGGAAACCTAGATCCAAAAGCATAGACCCTAATCCTTAAACCTTCATCCCTAAACCCAGAGGTTGACGAGGTCATCGTCAAATTGGAGAAGAATGTTGAGCGTGCGAAGCTCTGGCTCTTGGTGGTGCTTAAGGGGGAGTAGGCATAGGGGCCCACTCCCGAATGCACGAAGCCTAAACCCTAAGCCCTAAACCCTCAACCCTGAGTACCAGCTCGCTAGTGGTGCTGGAGACTGGGTTGCTGGTAAGGAACTTAGATTAAGTTATTATGGTGGGTACAGACATATAGTATTTAGTACGGTTCCCCCGTTATAGTTACTTGAACTAAGTTCCTTAACAGCAACCCAGTAAACTCTGCACGTAGACTCGAAATCCTTAACCCTAAACCCGCTCTAAAGCCTGAACCGGAATTCTAAGGCCTACACCCTGAATCCCAAAATACCACATCCTACTCCTCGTGCCCAGAACCCTGAGCCCTGCATCTTGCCCTATGCCCCTGGGTAGTAAAATTCCAGCTACATCCTGATAATATCCAATATGCTCCGCTCATCCATTTTGTGGACAACACTTAGTGCTTCGTAATATACTTACTTAGATCCTAGAATCTGAATCTACATGTCATCCCAGTTTCCATTTCTTTTTCCACGTTCTTTTCATGTTGAATCTTCGGTCCCCAAAACCTGCTATTCGGCGTAGTCATACCCCGCCTTGAACACTGAACCGAACCTAAAGCCTAAGCCCTAGACCCCCTAGGGGGACTATACCCTAAACCCTAAATAGTAGTTTCCATTTTCTTTTCCATTATTTCCCAACATAACCCCAATACTATACCCCACATTCTGTCTACATAAGAGGGACTATAGACCCTAAACCTCCTAAAGCCCTTGCCCGCTCAGGCCAGATTGCCACAGTCAACTCTGCAGTCAAGGGCGTAGCGCCCGAGACCAAGATTAATGCTTCGAAAAAAGGTGTGGAGAGGACTGAATACACTGAGGGTTCAGGGTTTACGGTTACCGTAACCACCACCCCTACTTTCCTTGTTAGTTGTATTATGATCGCCAGTAGTTTTATCATCATTCAATGTCATCATTCTCATTGTGACAGTTGGGCCCACTGCCACTGCTATGACTACTGCAACCAGCACCACTTTGGGGCGCATCACCTGTGCTAGGTTGATGAGGGTTTTGAGTTCACCTTACTATCAAAAAGCAAGGACGAAAATGATGATGGCCATATCACAAGCAACATCCCCAGAATTGAGACAGACAGGTGTAATCATGAAGGTTATGTGAGAATGTCCAGCAGCACCATGATAACATGCGTATGGAGAATCGCACTTGTTCATCCTAGCGCTGTTGTTGCTGTCTTAATATGAGGCTGTCCCGGTATTATGGGTTCTCCTTTCTGGCCTTAGTTTACAGATTTCGGAGATAGGTTGTTGGTAATTGTCAGGGCGTTTTCTGTGGGGGATCTGTACGGCGGTGCTCATAATACATTGCGGAAACTTACATTGAGGGAGATTGCCGAGTCATGCAATCTCTATGCATCTACGCCGCGTTCTGCCATCCCAGTGCACTTCCCGAAATGCGAGTATGAAGCCCTGTACCCTGCAACTTGCACACGCTGGGTGGTTCAGCCTCGTACGCTAACAGGTAGAGCCAGACACCAGCCTTCAAAACTGAAACAATCAAGCTTACAGCTTCCAGGGCTGAGCGAGACCTCCTCAGCACAGCTGAAGCTAGCCGCGACTTGCTGCTGAAAGCTGTCTCGCAGCTGCAGACGACGTAGGGCTTGGCAGGTTGAAGGCTTCGAGGTGTTCAAGCTGAGGGATTACGGCCTAGAGTTTCTGATGCAGGGTGTCAGGGTTCAGGGTTCTGGGTGGGGTGATAGTATAGGACTTTCTGAGGCATTCCCTCCACATTGCTTAGGAGGATCCTTCTTATTGAGCCTAAAGATTGCACACAGAGCTGGATCCATAGTTGAGCCATAGTCTAAACTCCTAGTATCCTAAGCGCTGTAGTAGTCCCCTATACAATCTCCTATATATCCCCCTTTAAGAAGTTTAGACTTTGGCTCAATTAGGGCCAGAGGTCGGGGGCCAGGGATGGGGTTGTTACCATGATAAGCCCTGCAGGGTCTCTTGTGTTGTGCAGATGTGACGGCTTCGTAGCTATGGAGCACAATCAGGGGCTACGCAGGATTTCAACTGTCTCAAAAGTCGCTGGAGTGGGGTCTAACAAATTGGTCACCTTAGCTCATTGTAATTTATCCGGACTGCAAGAAGAGCCTCATCATTGTTTTGGGTTCATGCAGGACGCGGGTTATCTTGCAAAGGGGCGGACGATGGTAGTAGGAGCTGGCAACAGGAGCTGCATGCACCCGGTGGTCAAAGCAAATCCGCAGCTCAACACGAGCACCCCAACTCCTGCTGGATTTGAAGATGTTAGCTCCCCACATATCATTCCATCCCCAGGTCGAGGATGAGGCTCTTGAAGCTCAAATCTTTGACCTGTCGCCCAACCGCTGAATCTGTTTTGGTACTCACGGGCTTCCTTTGCTGGGACTCCAAACATTCAAGGCGTGTGCCACCAGTTCTTGCGGTATGCGAAGCTGAAGCAAGTACCATCTTTAAGCTGTTCCCCTAAGACTTGTAGATGCCCTAAACCCTAAGCGAGGTCACAACTGGTGATGGGCCACAGCTATCCTGCATCTAGCTACCCATGAAGCTCCTAGTGTACCCTCAATCCTGATACTTTCACCCTAAACAGCAAATTTGGGCGGGGGTCCCCCAAAATTGGGGTACCTTCGCGGGGGTCCCAATAACAGGATTAGATTTTTTGGGATCTACATTGGGGTACCCCTATTTTGGGAAACTTCCAGTCTTGAAACTTAGAACCCAAAGTGTTCCCACCCCCTAGGTCGCTGGTGAGAAAGACTACCTGGAGCGGCCGTGCAGCTTTTGAGTCCAGGGCTTTGGATTTACAGGTTCTGTCATCTGAGTCGGTGTTGGACACGCTTTTTGAGGTTTTTGCGGCATCCGCCCCGGATTTTAAGAGTATCCAAAGGTCCTAGTGTAGCAGCAGCTACAAGGGCATCATCCAGATTACCATGCCTTCCTGCAAGATTCCTGATGGGGGCGACAAAGTAATGTGGAGTTTTAGGCTCATGAACAGGGATGTCATGTAAGCTTCCTTCATTCGGAGGTGTCCTGAAGATCCTTACAGTACTTGCACTTGTGTGTAAAGCAATGTGTGTGTGTGTGTGCGTGCGGGCCGGACCTCAGAACCGCAACCCCCCAAACACTGTTCCGTAGCCATACCCTCATCCTGAGCGTAAAGCCGTAGACCAGGTCAGTTCTCTGATACCTTGCTCGCCCCAGATTTTCCTCCCGCAAATCAACCGCAAATCCCAAAACACCTTCGGAGCTGGATATTCAGGGCTTACATTTTAAGAAGGAAGCCCCACGCAGGACAAGGTCTTCGGTGGTAGCTGCGAGCGAATTGGGCGACTACGTCTGTGCCTGGACCCCGTGAAGTGCGCCACCATCCGCTGTTGGATCCTATTCCCCAGAAAATCATCGGGATTGTGGAATGCTTCTGAGAGTTGCCATGCAGGATTCTGCAGGACCTATCTCTTGAGAATTTCTCAAATATTCCAGGAACGCCCGCAGAATACGAAACCGCAGTTTCCAGAAATAGAAGGCCCCAACTAGACCGCAACATATCATAATTCTGAGTACCTAAACCCCAAAAGTATGTAAAATAATGGCCCTAAATATCTAATCATAATCATAAAGGCCATTATTTTACATACTTTTAGGGTCCAGGTATAGGTTCCCCCCCAAAAAAGACCTTTCATTCCTGAAGCCCCCCCCCCGCACATGTTCCCCAACATATTTGACCACTCTACCCAGACTCCTGTGGGGTTCCTAGAAATTCCCCAATAATAGCTAAGGGTAGCATATCGGGGATTCGATTTTCTAGATCCTCCCAGGGGCCCAGGGGTCTGGGTAGGGAGTTTGAACATTGGGGGCATCCTTTTATATTTTATAACCAGCTTTTCGCCAATGAGCTGTATAGTGATGGTCGACACATCTTCCACATGTACGTGTTTAGGATCTGGAGATCAGGGCTTCAGGGGCTGGAGATTTGTGATCCCGGACTGGCAAGGGTAGTTAAAGGTGTTAGGATTTTGCATTTTGACGCACAGGAAGGGTTTGTGCATGCATGATATTCACTCTTCCTTTTCAAAGAGCTGCCAGGGACGAACAAGGATCTTTTCATACAGCCTAGCGCATGGCTAGTTTTTTCCGCCCCAACTGGGCTTCCCCAAATTGAGGACACATTCTTGTTTGGGTCGCTCAAACCAAGATCTTTTCTATCCTGCAGCAGACATGTGTTTTGTGAAGTCTAACCCTAACCCCTCAGCTCGTTTCTCACAAACCCTGTCTATCTTCAAACAATATTATCGACACGTACACGAATCCGTGCAGATCTCAGCTCTTTCCAGCTCAAATACTGACATGGTGTGTAGCTGAAGAGCATGATGGGTGCATGGAGCTGCTCCACTCAAGCCCTACCCACCTTTCTTGTATCCTATTGCCACTCCTTTCAGAACATTATCTATGGAAGTACAGGTAGTGCTCCTGACATGTGTCTTGACTTCACCTTGGTAGCCACAGCACGCAACCCTGCTGAGGCCATAGTTGGGGTTGCTGACTAGATTCGTAGCATTCAGGGCTTAAGCTTCGGGTCACGCAAATCTTGCTAGTTCTGGCGGCAGAAGGTGACCCACTATCTCGGATATAGAGCAGAGCGCCATTCTTCAAGTGCTCAGGGCCTGAAAGCGTGGCTAAAATTTGCGGTATCCTTCCCAACCATCTGCCAGTGTCTGTACTGGGGGCAATTTTCAAAACTGCACATGCCGCTTTGTACTACGGAATGGAAAAGGGCATCCTCTTTGTGACCCCAAAGCACTTCCTTCATCCAGACCCCTGCCAGAGTGATTTCCCCCATTTTCCGCTAGCAAGTTGCAGGTGCCAAGAATATCATCGTACCCCCATACTGAAACAATGATGCCAACTTAGCGTCCAGTTTGTATGGAAACTTGCTGATGATTTGCGTCTAGCGCCGCAGTGGCCCCTGAGGCACGCCGGGTAAGTGGGTTGAGGACAGTATCAAATTGCGGCCCCCTACGAGAGCCAATTGAAAGCTAGTCCCCAACAAGGTTTTAATTGGTAGTAGCCTCAAATGGAGGTTTCCTAAAATTAAGAGTACCTTTTTGGGGGTCCCCATAATAAGGATTATAGTATTTGGGTCTATGTTGGGGTCCCCGTATTTTGGGAAATTACCGAATCAACGAGGCTCTAATTGGGATGTGGAGCAACGAGGCTCTAATTGGGATGTGGAGGGGCTTCTGGTGCTTCAGACTTGGGGCTCGGGCATGTGTCTGCAGAAGATTTTGCTTAACTGCTTAAATAAGGGAGATTTGGCGAGTGGTTCCTTGGGGTTAGTAGGGAATGAATTCGTTACTTAGGGCCCCAAGTTGTTTGGAAGCCCCCATGTAGAACCCCAAGCCCTAACCCTAAACCCCATGTAGACCCCTCCTTCAGTGCTTACTTGGCACTCCAGCGGCTTGGTTACTGAGTTTGTCGGATTGCTTGTACCCTATTTTAGTGGTGCTTAAGGGCTAGGGTTCAGGGGTTCGGGGCAACCCTAAATCCTAATCCCTAAACATTGATCCCTAAAGAAATCAACAGCAGTGGAATGGGGTGGGGGTGTTACGTAAGAGCTATGATCTTCGTAGGCTCTCCGTGAACACTGAGCTGCCATAGGTTTGTAAGGAGGATTCAGGGCTTTAGGGTTTAGGGTTTAGCATTTAGGGTTTAAACTTTAGGGTTCAGGGTTTAGGGTGGTTTAGGGCTCACTTGCTGTTGCTTGAGGGGGGTAGGGGAGTGCATCTTGGAACTATCGTGGGAGATCACATAGGGATTATTATAGTGATCCACTCCCCCACCCCCTTACATAAAAATATGACATACAGAACATCATGAGCACGTCTGGCTCGTCTGGCGCATTGACACATGGTGGGAAAGCCAGATCTTATGGGATTCCAAAAAGATTTACCTGGGAATAAGGAATATAACATATTACATAGAATTATATACGGGTTATATGGGGATTATGTAGGGATTCTGGGGATCATATAGGGGATATATTCCCTTATTCCGTGCTAAGAACCAGTGAGGAGAAGTGCGGGGGGTCCCTTTGTAGAGTAGCTGCCACATTCGACCCCCTACAGATCCTAGTGAAGGTTACCGGGTTGCTGATAAAAACCTTAAGTTAAGTTGCCATAACATGGGTACGCAGTAAAGAACTGTGCTTCTTTATTGTAGCAATTTTCAAAACGTTCCTGAACATGTTTCGGAGTTCTCTACAACTTATGAAGGGTTCGGGCTCAAACAGCCGTGTCCAAAAAGATCTCCGCCAATCCTGGAAATGAGAATCGCGCCCGATGGATACAGACTTCCCAAAATGAAGCTCTCATCTTGAAACAATCGCCACGTAGAGCTTACTCATTTTGCCTGGGAATGTTTGTGCGGGATTTTCTTGCTACAGGCAAGACACGGGGGAATCAGGGAACTTGATTTTTCCTAGGGGATTTTCAGAGCGGCCATTTTGTCTTCACCTTTAGGGAAATAACCAAGGAATGGACAAGAAGATGAAAACTTCTATACCATTACTATTCGGGTGTATATTGGGTCTGCTATGAGGATCGATTCCTCCAGTCCCTACTGACAACCAGTCATCCCAGAACCCCTAAACACTAGTAAGTCATCCCCGGACCCTTTTCGCAGGGGTCCCTAAAATGAGGATTACATTGTTTTGGGGTCTCTATTGCAGTCCTCCCACTTATGGAAACTATCATATATCCTACAAACACCTTTCGTTTCATTTTTCATCTTTTCGATCTGATTTTCCATTCCGTGTTCACACTAAACCCTGAACCTAAATCCTAAACCGTCTGTTCTTGCCATTGTGGAAATGAGCATCTGTTTGGCTGTCCCCTGCAGAAAACGACCGAAATAGACCAACCAACCAAGCACTTGGGATAGAGCACCCTCTCTTGCACAGCAAGGCTGCCCCATGAACCTGTGCCGGTGCCCTGTAGTAATCCTGAAGCCTAGGCCCCAAAACGTTACTATGGGGGGTTAAAGAACTCTCCTTTTTTGCGGATCCTTATTGTAGGGATTATGGTATTTGGGGGTCTCTATCCAGGTCCCCGGGGGTTTAGGGTTTAGGGTCCCAGTGTGGAAACTATCATCTTTTCAAGATCAACAGATGCAGCTCTGATCCGCAGCGTGGAGAGTTCAGACGGCTGCGTGTCCGGCAGAGTGTGCGGGGATTCAGGGTTCTAGCTAGCACGATTCAGCATTGTCTAAAGCTGCAAGGATTAAGCTGTGTGAAAAACACAAAAATCCAGAGCACGCCCCAGAACTCCAACACCCAAGCCTTCAAATCTAAAGCCTGAACCTCAAAACCCAAATCAAGACTAGCCCTCAGTGCCAAGGCATACTGTAAGCCCCTATCCAGGTCACACAACCCTCAGACCTATGCTCTTACGGCAGACACCAAATTTCAAAAGTTCTAGCCCAAAACCCCTAAACCCCAATCCCCCCCCTCGGAAAAATAAGCCCAAACCCTAAACCCCGGCCTTGAAACGTATGGTGCCGCGATGGAAGAAACCTCGCTATCGCCTTTGGGTCGCAAAGCTACTCGGCCTAGTTCACATGGGTTTAGGGTTTTAGGTTTTGGGGCTTTTAGTTTTACGATTTGGGTTTAGATTTTTAGGGTTTAGTGCTTCAGGGTTTTAGGGTTTAGAGTTTAGGGTCTAAGCTTCTTAAAGGTGGGTTACGTAGTGGATTTTTATTGGGGAGTATTATGTGGCTTATTGGGGGGGGATACAAGGAGCTTAGACTATAGCTCACATGGGTTTAGGGTTTAGATCCAGTGGTGGGGGCTTGAGCCCCAAGCTGGGATTGTAGCTGTAGGATTTGGAGCCCAAATATTTTCAGGGGGGGATCAAGACGCTAAGCCCAGGCCAACCTCTAAACAGCCCAAACCGCACACCTCAAACTTTTCCTGTTCGAGAGAGACTTGATCCCTTGATGCCGTAGGGATTCTTATGCTCAGGGAGCAAAGCATCTGCAAGAAGCAGCTACAGAGCATTCCCTACCTCACCGGCTTGAATCATTAATTATACTTCTGGCCAGTTGACATGGAACTAAAAGGATCCTCTAGGGACTTCAATCTTAGTGTTATAGGGATTATGCGGGTTATATAGGGGTTAGATAGGGATACTGGAAAATAACATGGAAACCACTATTTAGGGGGTAAGCGCCCTAAACCCCTAATCTCGCTGACGGGGCCTCAGAAACAGCTCAGGCTACTGGTTTTGCTTGCGCTGCTGCGAGCTTCCCGATGCTTTGCCCCAGCGCGATGCTTGCCACGAACAGCATGGGCAGACGATCTGTACGTCCTACCTTTAGGTGAGCACGCCCTTAAAAGGAGTGGAAACCAAAGTCGAAAGGACATACCTGATCCGGGTAGGGTTTGCTTCTCCATAAAATCTCGAGCTTTAATAGTTATGTCAGGGGCTTTCTCGGTGCGAACCATGCATCATGCAAGCCGGCATTGGACGTGCCCTTCGCATGCCACCAGCGCAACCTCCCCCCAACATACACTAAACCCTCTAAACCCCTAAACCCTATAAGCCCTAAACCGTGGAAAAGATTGGACGCAAAAACATCAGA
Source organism: Symbiodinium pilosum (assembly GCA_905231905.1). Taxonomy (NCBI): domain Eukaryota; class Dinophyceae; order Suessiales; family Symbiodiniaceae; genus Symbiodinium; species Symbiodinium pilosum. The sequence continues at coordinate 12,096 of CAJNIZ010003923.1, forward strand.
ATTCGTTGAGAGGCCTTTGGATGATTAGCCACAAGATCTTGGTCTATTATATCATTTTTAGTCTAAACTCCTTACAGGGATTATTCTAGTGGGTTTTTGAGGGGGATACTAGGAGTTTAGACTATAGCTCATGCACGTACACAGCCACGAAGGGTTGAGGGTTTGCGGTTTATGGCTGAGGGCTTCATATGCCCCAGAGGTGTCTAAGGGTACCCCACTTTGTGGGATGGGGGTGTAAGGAGTCGACCTGCTAGGCCCCACACCAGAAAGAGAGACCCATCAATTTCGGCCAGCTTGAGAGGTCGTCCCTAAACCCTAAACCCTAAACCCCTAAACCCTAAACCCCAAACTCTGAAGCTGCAAAACGGAAACCTGACCCTCCCACACCGTGGCATCCCTGCTGGCCCGCCGCCAGGTTTGGGGTTTGGGGTATTGTAGGGTTTAGAGTTTAGGGGCTTAGGGTTTAGGGATTTGGGGTGTGGGATTTAGACGCAGGGTTTAGAATTTAGGGTTTCATAGGGTTTAGGTGTTTAGGGTCTACACAAGGCTTACACAAGGTCTAGGGATTTAGGGTTTAGGGTTCAGAGCGCCGCTGTCTTGAGGATTTGGCACTCGATGTACCCGGCTGCATGCAAGAGCTGCCGCACAGGACGGTATTTCTCAACAGCCATTGGACAATCCCTAAACCTTACACCCCAAGCCCTAAACCCTAAAATGGGTCTTGAGTTCCGGGGCTTGGGGCTTGAAGGCTGGTGTCCTGCGTTTGGTATGTTCAATTTAGGGTCAACCTTGGGTTAAGGGTTTAGGCTCAGGGTCTAGGGTATTGCATAGATATCTAGAACCTCAAGTTTTGAATCATAAGCTCAAAGCCAAAGCCCCAGCTTCTAAAGCCTAGACTCTAGACCGCACACCCTAAACCGCAAATCTTAAACCCTATACACCAGGAAGCCCTAAACCCCAGAACCCCTATACCCTGAACCCTATATACCCCAAAGCCTCAAACCCTGAACTCTGCCAGAAATCCCTACCCAGACCCCATAAAGGATCCAAAAAATGGAACCCCCTAATTATCCCCTACTTCCCCCAATGTAGTAATGGGTTCATATTCGGGGGGTTCCATTTTTGATCCTTTTGGGGGTCTGGGTAGGACTCCACTGCGAGCTGGGCGACGCTCGACTGCTTCGAGGGATGCGCTGGTTACCTCCATTAGAGCTTGTTTAGGGTTTAGGATTTAGGGTTTAGGGTTTAGGATTCCCCCTTGAGCAGATAGAATATGGAGTCTAGGTTTTAGGTTTTATAAGGGTTTAGGGATAGAACATGCGGTATATGGGGATATACCCATAGCCATATTCTATTTACTCAAGGGGGACTATCAACCCTTCAATTCTTGGGGCTGGGGTTTAGAATTTCGGGTTTAGAGTGTTTTGGGTCTAGAGTATAGGGTACAGAGTTTTGAGTATGGGATTTGGGCTTTAGGGTTTGGTGGCTTTTGGCTTGTTTATTCTAGGAACATGCTTGCGATCTATTATTTCATTCCTTGTCATAAGAGTCCATCAAGAAGTTCCGACACGTGCGTTAGAAGAGCCCCTAAACCCTAAAACCTAAACCACTTTGAGGTTGCTACAATTTCTTTGATGGGCTCTTTAGGTTTTCCGAGTTTCGTTCACGCTTGCTTTTCTCTCCAGGTCTAGGGTCTAGGGTTGTAAACTACGGAGCCTACTTAAGGTTCACGGTCACTTTTCTCTAAATCCTAAACCACGTGTGGGCCTCAGGATATTGAGCCAAGGGTAGAGACTTGCTTTCAGCTTGTGGCTTCGACATCGTCCCTACGGTCCCGCCCCCTAAACTTTTTAGGGTCTGGGGTTTAAGCCCCAATCCCTGAACCCTAGACCCTTTTAAGACATGCCCGTATAATATGGTTCTGAAGATTCCTAGCGCGTCTTGTCCACCAAAAACCTGAATGGAAGAAGCGTCCTACCCCCCTCCCCTTGTGTAAGACCCCAGCCCCCCTAATAGTAAACACCCTCGACATAATGCTGTTGTAAACTGGGAGGAATACTGGGTTGCTGTACCTTCCACAACAGTAACCCAGAATATTCATTACTAGGGGGTAGGGAGATTAGATTCGCACCCCCTGTACCCAGTACCCTGGACCTTGGACTTTTGGTGCCCCACACCCTATAGACCCTAAACCCAGCCCTAAACCGCACACCCTGCAAGCCCAAAGCTTCATAATCAGGATACTGGGGTTGGAGCAAAACTCCCTTACAGTTCATAAGGTTTCAAGTTTGGGAAGCTTAGGGTTTAGGGTTCAGGTCTAGGGTTGAGGGCTCAATCCAAGCCCGAAGATCGGGCTGAATCCTCTGGTAAGATGCAAGTTTAGAGCGTTTGAGGGGCGCTTGCGGTGGTTCTTGTTTTATATCAAGGTGCCTTGCCGGAGATGAGGGAAGGGGAGGAGACAGGGGGGGGGGGGGCGAGAAGGGGAGCGGTCGCAACGGAACCGCTCTTCCATTTTGCAGAACGGGAGGGGGAGAGGGCAAGGCAGAGGAGGGGAGAGGCGAGGGAAGGAGGGAAGGGAAGGAATGTGAGGAAGAGGAGGGAAGTAGGAGGGATGGGTAAGGAGCATGTGAGTAGCAAGTGAGTGCGCTTAATTGCTGGTTACATGCTGCTTACACCCCTGAGCGGATCCGAAGCAATGTGTGAAGTTGATACAAACCTTTTCCAGCGCAAGATGCCTGGTCAAGACAGGCTTAGTGAGAGAGTGTTTGGCATCCAAAGCTGATACTCAAGTGTTAACACATCACCTATGACTACATTCAATGTTGAAGAGAGCAGCTAGGAGAGGTTTGTGCTGGCCTACTTCATGCTTGTTAGCAGGTGGACGCAAGGAACAATCCGACAGAGCCCGAGCTGTTCTTGTTCTGTCTCTCCACCTGTGCTTTCCTGAAAGATATTGATGTCTGCCAGAGGCACCAAACACGGTGCATTAGTCCGCTTCTTCGCTGCGCACACGCAGATTCCATCTTGGAGGCAGCAAAGACGAGGCAAGTAAGCAGCAAATACGCTCACCTCCCCGCCATTCCTTTTCCCCCTTTTCTCCCTCCTCCTCGGTACACATACCCTCGTAAACCAAAAGCCCTAAACGCCACACCTGGACTTTCAAGCGGAAAGACCCAGTGAGGCCGCAACACCAGCTCGGAAACTGTGCTGGATTAGTTTTCGCGTAGACCTGTTACATGCCCATAATGGTGCAAACCCTTAGGTATTAGGTCATCCTGAGAGATCATATCCCGACCATTTTAAGAAATCTGGGGTGTGAAGGGTTTAGTGTGTAGGGGTGTGGGGCTTACGGGCTAGGGTTTAGGGGAACGCTCAGGGTTGGAGTTTGGCTCACCCCCCCCCCCCTTCGATTGAAAGCTTCAGCGGGGGCACCACAGGCAGCTACAAGGAGTCTTTCCTGCCCTATAGGTACATCAAGATCCCAGGTCCAAAGCATTACTTAAACTCGAAACCAAAGGTCCAAATTTTGGTATACTCCTAGTATGCTTCTTGTTCCCCTGTATAGTACGTGGGGTAACTCAAGGACGGACCATGATTACACTCCCCCCCATACCCCCCGTATAAGGCGCAATGTGAACTGAATATGTACAGATAGAATCTGACTGCAAGACTCCGCGAGTGTTTACAGCAAGCCCCAAATGCTAAAGTCTACATCCCACACTCAAATATTTGAAGCCCATACCTTACATCCTAGCCCTAAGCTATATAGATTCTGAACTCTGAGCAGCGCATACTGCGCGACTTTAAGGTGACATATTGGAGGTCCGTTGTGAGGAGGATGGAAACTGGTACCAAGCGGTCGTGGAACATGTCAAGCCTGACGGTACATGCTTGGTGCGCTTCGACAGGGACCCGATTGAGAGTTTAGGGTTTAGGGCTACTATAGGGCCCAAACAATCACCAATATTATGGTTGCATATTCCTTACAGAATTATTGTCTATGGTACCTCCAAGGGACCTCAAAGGGATATTGGTAATTATTTAGGCCCCTGTAGCAGGGTTTAGGGCTTAGGGTCTAGGCTTAGAGGGCAGGGTGTAGAGTGGCAGCGGTTTGGCGCTTGGGGCCGGCCACTTTTTCTTTGTTTTCTGTTCTGACGAACCCTAAAAAATCCCTAAACCCTAGGGAATACAGAAATCCTCCTATCTTTTTTTTGTATCCCAAAAACTGCCTGCAGGAGGGCTATGAGTATCATTATACTCTCACTTCCTGGAGGGTGCCCAAGATTCGACACACCATCGCGGAAATTCAAGCAGGTGAGCTGTTGCGACTTGGGCCCTGGAAGGATGGGATAAAATTAGGGTTTAAAGTCTACTGTCAGGAGTCCAGGGTGCAGAGGGTGCTGCTGTCCAAATTTCAGGTATGGCAGTTTTCTCCGAAACTGTTTCTAGAGAATGCTTTAAAAAAGAATGCAGAAGTTTTTGTGATCCTCTCGTACCCCCAGGGCCTCTACAGACCCCCAATCTTGAACAACCTCCGGCCTTTGATCTTGGAGTTGGGAGCGTCTTACCCCTCAAACCTGAAGCAGTAAGAGGCAACTGCAAGCCACGCAGTCACGGTCTAGGCGTTTATTGTTTGAGGGTTTAGGGGTTTGGGGGTTGAGGGGTTTAGGGTTTGGGGTTCAGGGTGTAGGGGTGTAGGTTTAGGAGGGACTCAAGGCACGGGCGCGTCACCGATATATCCTCTGCTGGCTTCTACGTGGATGTCGGCGCAGAAGAAGAGGGCTTCGTGCCGATTGCGGAGATGAGGGACCGGGGTTCAGGGTGTAGGAGAATCAAAAGGAAAATGCGGCCGAATCTGGACTCACATAGGGGTTTCATGGTTTCTAGGGTGCTAGTGACTGCTAGTGTTGAAGGTTTGGGGTGGCGAGGGCTTACTTCAGGCTGGATAAGGGGTTTAGCAAGCAGAGCTTCCGGTCTGGGGTTTTGCCTTCGACCGGAGAAGAGTTTCAGTTTTAGGAACCTATAGTCGAAGTCTTTGCACGAAGACTGAAGTTCTTTCGGAGAGGTAATCCGAAGCCCTAATCCCTGAGCCCTATAAAAACCCAAAAGCAACTCAATACCTAAGCCTAAACCTTCAACTTCAAGCATGAACACCTATCCCCTAATTCCCAAGCCCTAAGCCCTAAACCCTAACTCCCTAAGCCCTAAACCCTATAAACCCTAAACCTTGAACCCTAACTCCCTAAACCCTATAAACCCTAAACCCTAAGTCCCAAGCCCTAAGCGCAGGATGGTGTAACCAGGGTTGCCGACGAGGTGCACATCGGGCAGCTTAGTAGCTTTAGTAGGCTTTACCTAGACCCTAAAATGTAGTTCTTTTTTGGGGGTTATATAGGGATAATGGGAAAAATGGAACCTACTATAGTATAATAGGTTATATATTGGGGTTATAGTCGACATTAAGTAGATAGAATACGGCTCCAATGTAGTTCCTTTTTTGGTTTGGTATGGTTTTTTGGTTGGCATTCTTATTAGGACTACTGAAAAAATACGTTGGAGAGTCCAGGTAGGCCGGCGGTATTTTGGCCTGGGGTTGAAGGCTTTGGGTGTTGGGTGTACAGCTAAGGCTAAGGGTTTAGGTACCCTAAACCCTGGGGTCAGGGCTTACTTATGGTTTCAGGTTCAGGTTTTGGGCTTGGGGCTTCGGGTTTCAGTTTGAAGCACCGGCAGCCCGAGGCGCGAACGCTTTTCAGATTGGGTTTCAGGGACACCGCTGGGTTAGCACCGTAAGGTTTCGCCTTCTCGAGGCGGGGCCATTAAGTGCCTTGACAGCAACCCAGTAGAAAGCAGGGACCAGCAACGAAGAACCCCCCCCCAACTCCACTCACAAGTTGTTCTCTCTGCGGACCAAAGTTGGCGTCTCATGAGATGGAATACTAACAGACGGGGCATTCGTTTTGAGAAACACAACTGGAGCACATCGAGCCTTGACAAGTCCTTTGGCGGGCTTTCAGTGAAAGTTATCCCTCTCTTGTCAAATACTCGGAAGTGAAGGGTCAGTGTTGGCACTTGTATACGAAAACCCGCCCCATTGCTTTAAGCCTTCATCCGTCAGCTTGATTTTTCAATATCGTCAGCGGCGCGTAAGGAACAAAAATGAAAGAAGCCATGATCGGTTGCCACAAAGGCACAACATACCGAATCAAACCTAGGCAGGATGTGCAAGTCAGAGTGCTGGCGTGCAACCTGGACGACTCGCTCACACTCTCCATGAAGCCATCAGGAGCTTCGGCCAGAAACTAGACCTAAAGACCCAACCTACGCCAAGCTGCACGCAGCATCGTGGGGTGTAGGTCTTAGGTCGTGCTTTGTAGGATTTTTGGGTGTAGGGCTAGGTTTGAGGGTGGAAGGCTAGAAATATTTGTGATTGGAGAGTCAGATTCGAGGTTGCAGGGTTTCCGGAAGTGGGTGGATGACAGTTTGGAATGGAAGCAGCATAGGTTTTTTTGAATGTCATCCTTCTTCCTTAACCCTAAATCCTAAACCCTAAACCCTAAGCCCTGAAGATTCACCTCCCATGAGTTGAAAGGTCCAAGAGGGCCCAAAAATCTCGCACCACACCTCAGATTTGACGCGCAGAAGATACTTGGTAGTTTCCCTAAATAAGGGGACCCTCAATATAGCCCTGAATATACTACAGTCCTTATTATGGGGAACCCCCCCCCAAAAAAGTATCACCAATTTTCGGAAATCCCCATTGGGTTTTGGGGTATTAGGGTTCCAAGCTCATGGGTTCCCCTCCTACCTTCCCCTAAATTAGAGTGCCAAGGTGCCTTTAGGGTTTTATTGGCTTCGATTTTCCAAAAACAATTCGAATTAAGAGGGAACCCAGAGAAAAGTGCAGCGTGGGGTTCAGAAGAATGCAACCCCTAAACCCTAAACCCTTTGTTGCAGGTGGGACTGACGCTTTTTTAGGGTCTAAGGTTCCTTTCTTGAAGCAGACCTGCTCAGCATACTCCTCAGGTGAGTAGTACTTTATCTGGAGATACTATGGCCCACTATAGAGTAACATTATATCCTCGTTTCGGGTATAGTACTTTATAAGAGGAATATAATCTTCCTAGGTTCAGCCACCACAAAAACACTACTCAGGTGGGAGGCATGTAGATGAGGAGAAGGCGCAAGGCGCTCAAGGACCCTAAACCCTAAACCTATCCAAAGATTTGAGTTGCTGGGACTGAGGCTCTGAGGGCCTGGCGGTCTCTTGGCTAATTCTTCCCTATACATGGCAGCTTGGGTTTAGGGTTCCGGCTTGGGACTAGGGTTTAGGGCTGAAGTTTCCTTAGTCCCCTCTCCCTTACAGTAAACAACTCCCCCACCCCTGATATGTGAAGATGCCTTCTAAGTGGCCTTTGACAGTTGGGTGCAGAATTAATATTCGTGGTGGCGAGGTTTTGAATCTTGGCATGAATGGATTCTAGTTTCCTGAGCGCGGTCTGTGGGGCTCGCGGCGCAGAAAACCGCACGTGTGTATCTCCAAATATGGGCCGGCAGGAGCAGCTGTATTATATCCTGAGGCTCCAAATAGCCCAACATAGGTAATATTTATAGACACTGGGGCCCAACCTAGGGATTGTTCATAGACTTAAAGCCCTAAATTGACGGAAAGAGCACTCTGAGTTTGAGGACATTTGAGCGGTACCTGCTGTTGTTCTGATTTTGGGCTTCTCTAGACATGTGCCGTTTAGATACCCCCAATATATCCATCTAAGGTCCATTGACGCACCCCCCTCATTTTGAAAAAAGGTACAGACTTGAGAACCGCAAGCAGAATAAACGGCAAGCCAGGATCCCATACTAAACCCTAAACTACTAAACCCTAAGCCCAATGCAAGCAAACGGCTGGCCTCGTAGGTTGACCGTTGACAGGCTTTAGGGTTTAGGGATGAAAAAAGGGCCGCCTACAGGGAGTAAGATTCTGTTTCCACATGATCAAGGTGGAGTCTAATGGGTTTAGGGTTTAGGGCTTAGGGCTTTTGATCATACATTGCTCTTCTGCAAAAAGGAAGCGCTGCTCAACGGCGGCTCCTAAAACCTTGTCTGAACCTCATTCACGAAACCTTTTGCCTGGGCTGTTGTTAAGGAGCTTAGAATGGGGTTACTATTAAACGGAAGCCATGTCATGTTTATTCATGTTATGGTAACAAAAACATGTTGCTCAACAGCAGCCAAGTAATCCGGTGCGGCTGCAAGGCTTTTGAGAATCTTCCCAACGGCACAGTCCTCAAGGGCACGGTGATGGAGAATCTCGTCAAAGGGGTAGCTTTTCTGGGGGGATACGGTGATAGCCAATATAGAGTAAGATATATACTGCTTATTATATAGAACATCGCCTTACTTGGCTCAACCAATAAAAAACACTACTTAAATAGGTGCATGCCAAAGCTTGGGCCCAGGTTTGAGGGCTGAGGGTTTGGAGTGTAGGGCATCGATTAAGGTGAGGGTGAGAGATTTCCATGTGCCTGCCAATTTTGGGCGGTAGAGCTCCTCCATCTCAACGATCATAGCAGTATCTATAAAGGAGGTCGATCTACAGTTCATATCCAATATCTCTCTGAAAGGACTTCGTCGGGTGTATAGGCGTTCTTTTAGATGTTCCTTTTGCACTTGAGGATTCCAAAAAACGGCCCCTAACTTTGGGAAACCCCATATAAGGTGGTACAAGGTTTCCTCCGGTGGGATGGGGAGGGAGTTTTGGGGGGTTGAGAGCTGTAAGGCTTGGAGATTTTAGCAGGACTGTTTGTGCGATCGCAGTTGTTCCGCCGGTTATCGGCAGCCTTGAGTCCCTTCCCTAAACCATCAAACGTTGTGAGCTGCACAGGTCCTGGGGTTTAGGTCCCTATTAGGGTTTTCGGGTTTAGGGCCAATAGGGCTAAGCCGGGCTAAGGGTGTGGAACTTAGGCCTGTAAACTCAACCAAGAAACTAAGAGCATCCATAAACCGGCTGGCAATTCACCAGCCAAGATGAGGAGTACTCATAATGAAAAAGCTGCCATATGAGGAAGGCATATACCAAATATGAGGACATAGGGTTTAGGTCTCAGGGTTTTAGGCATATAGATGAGAGAATATGGCACCAGGAATGGAGAATTAAACGTGGACAGGAAATGGACGGTGGGGCTATGAAGGAGTTTCAATGACGGGGCTTGCGAGAGTATTTATAGGGCTCCTCAAGAATGTTGGCGAGCGTGTCTACTAGGTGTCCCTTTGCGGAAAGCACCCATCAAGACGCTGGGCCATATACCTGTGAATACTTGGGAAGTAGAATATCTTGGGCATCCTAAAAGATGCGGGATGTCCTCCATCCACCAAACCCTAAACGCTGAACCATAAACCCTAAACCCTAACAGATGGACCCAACCATGGAAACCACGGCACATAAATCCTTTAATCTCGCGATGTGCATAGTCAAGTAGGAGCATGCAAGCCCGCTTCAAGCCTGCGCGGTTCAGGCTTTTTGATTTAGGTTTTTTTCATTCACTTAGGGTTTAGGATATAGGGTTTAGGATTTAGGGCCTACGTCCCCGTCCAATCTGCAACCTTGAAAACTTTACACCCGAGCACCTCAACCACAGCCTAGATAAGCCCAGGGCGCCCAATACCCTTCAATTAAGGAACATACCAAAGATGATATTGGAATCCCTCATATGGGTTATAGTCTTAACTCCTCAAAGGGGGTGTAAATAGGTGATTACACAGGAACTACGAGTTTAGACAGGTTCATATACCTTAAGCCATAGATTAAGGTTATGTTCCTGAATCTGAAGGGTCTTGGGCCCTGGGCTAGCTGGAAATCTTAACATTGACAAGGATAAGAAGCTTTGGCGCATTTGCTAAAGTGCAGCCGCCGAAAGGTGGCGAGCCGTTCAGAGGGTCCCTAGCTGCACTAGTTTCTCTCTCCTTTAAAGCAGAACTTGTTTAGAGCTTGGGGTCTGGAATTTGGGGACTAGGGTATAGTGCAGGTAGAAGTTAACTCAGGTGATACTGTGTTCGAGGCGTTTTTTTTGGTTCAGTGTTCTGGCAGTTTTGTATGGATCATGGCATCGATGAACTGTTAACGGATGGCTTGCAAAGGGTCGAGGGGTTGGGAAATATGAGCTACAGTCTAAACTCCTTAAAGAGGGTAATATAGGGGATTAGATTGTGGAGTATCATAGGGGTTCGTAAGATGTAGGAGAGGTCCTGGGCGAATGTCTTTGCCAAGCTCATTTGGGAGCCGCTTGAAATTTACCTTTATGAGAACATTCAGTCTAGGGACCCTTCTGATCTTTGCGAACTCCCGGTATGCCCCTGGCCGGGCTTTTGGAAACTGATGTCTGCTACCTTGGCGTTTCAGGTTTGGTTTCGTACTTAGGGCTTTTGAATAGGGTTAAGGGTTTAGG
>CAJNIZ010003925.1:17280-36091 GCA_905231905.1 Symbiodinium pilosum
TGATTTAGCTCTGATACGACCCCCTGTAGTAATCCGAAGTCCACATTACTTATGAGAATCACCCACAATAATGATTTCCCTGACAGGTCTTTCGATTGATTGTGCTTCTGGTGAGCTTGAACTTTCACGACTTTACGTCTTAGATACAGACGGATGCAGGTTTGAGCTTGGCCAGAAACGTCCAGGCAAACAGGCAGGATTCATCCCGGTAGCTTATGACATGGAAGTCTGGGGCAGTCCAGGAAACATGTCGCTGTGTCATGTGCAGGAAGCCAAGACCGGAACTTTGAGCCTGAAATTTCCTCAGGCGCGGAGTTTTGCAAATTGTCAATGCCCGGCTCTAGGTTACAGATCCTGCACTTGCCCCCAGTGTCGGTCTTACTTTATGGACAGGTCTTTCTACTGCTGCCAGAATTAGGGTTTTACAAACAGGCAGTACGCCCTCGTCCTTTGCTTCCGCATGTGTTGGTACCCTTGTCCTTGGTATGCGTGCTGTTGAAAGAAGGTATATCATTAGAAATGAGCCTGTATTGTTTTGAAGAAGATGTGTCCTGGGCAGAGATTGGCCCCAGCAATGTGAGATCGACGCCACAGCAAAGCCAGGATGCACCATGTAAGGACAGCTTCTTACCACCCTTGCAGCATTACTTGCCCTGCCCGAAGGACAGTGAGAGGCCGGCGGCTCAAGCCGTTGACTGCTGACTGCTGGAGACCAAAAAGAGTCGAACAAGGGAGGTGCAGCGTCTACTGCAAATTGCGATGGAGTAGACAAAGGCAAGCCGCAGATGTAGGGTCACCTTTTTTTGCTTGCGGTATTGAATCTAACCCCAACATTTACCTTATTATAGTATAGCAGTTTCCATTTTCTTTTCCATTATCTTCATAATATAATCCCGCATATTATATAACCCCATATTGAACTGCATAGGCAACAGCAGCTCCCAAGCTCATCACTGAGCGGCAGATGGCCAAAAGGACAGGATGGAAAATCAGAGTCTTGAGTCCACAATGGTGGTGTCCGAAGAACATGGAAAGTACTATTTAGGGGTTGGCGATGGACTGTTGAAATTCATTCAACGTCTCCAACATGCAGGACGCACCTTGCGCAGGCCTCCATCTCTTGCATTCAGCTTACTGGTGGTTAGTAAGTAGGGGATGAGGGAATACAATCCCCCTACACGTCCGCTATACAGATTCTGTTATTCCCTACTAACCACCAATAAGTCCTGTTCAATGCATGGCAACCATTTCCGAGAAGCTGGACGCAGGAAGACTAGTGGAAGACTAGGGGTAGTCACAAGCCAAGCTACAACATTTACTAGGGCACCTTTGAGGCTCCTGTGCTTGTTATGCACTTCTGCAAGCCAAGTACCAGCCACTGTAAGTAGCTACACTCGTGCCTGCCAAACAGGAGCGGCCGTTGGATCTCGCACGCCGTGTTCATGGAACGGACAGCGAGGCAGCTCATCGTGGCCGTGTACAGACCTCAACCTGATTTTTCTTGGGAGATGGTATGATCCGATGCCTGCAGGCCAGTGATCCGTTGAAAGAGATCCGATTCGTTGTGCACATTAAATGTCCATACTTCACTTTTGGAAGTTTGTGTGGGAGTGCGGACTGCGAGACAGGTAGTCCAGCTGCTCTTGGCGGCAATGCGCGACCAGGCCGCTTGAGGTGTAGCTTGGGGGGTTTGAACCCGATACGGGCATTTGGATCGTGTCCTCCACCATGCCACGCAATAGCGGCAGAACAGCAATAGCAGAAGCAGGTATTCTCATACTAATGGTAGCCTCCAGGTCTTCTGCCATTTGCATGTGAGCTTCAATGGTCAGGGCTCGGACGACAGCTTTCCTGACGAAAGCGAGGCATGCCAGTTTCTGGGCAGCCTTGGTGATGTGTGTTTCTGCAGCATATCAGGGTAGCAAAATGGGACGCGAATTGAGGAAATGACGTACATGGGAGCATCCTCCAGTTGCTGCTCTAAGATGTTCATGTAGTTCATGGAATTGCATCTGCCGCATATGTGATGTCCTTGCCTCAGGGTCAGCGCGACCTTGCAGCTGCTGAGTTCGTCCTCACTCTGAGTCAAGGAGGCGGACTGGTACGGTGGGCTTGTTTGATGGGCCCATCTAAAAACCAGGTTTCTAAGCCAACTTGTTGCCAGGTCTCGACAAGCTGGCGTCCTGGGAGTTGCAACGTCTGGGAGCCAGAGCCATGCAACGGGTCCGCCCGGGAAGCAGTCTGCGCAGCAAGCGGGTAAAGCGACTGAACTTGTAGCAACTGACTTTGTGGTAGTTTCCCAAAATAGGGGGACCCCAATATAGAACCCAAAATACTATAGTCCTTATTATGGGGACCCCTAAAAAGGTACCCCTAATTTTGGGGAACCCCCTTGTATTGCGCGAGGTACAGTGCCGAGTTTTTTTCTGCAGTGACCGCGCTCCAGCGGCCATTGCGACTCTGAAGTCGGTCAGAATCCTGGACAACGCCTGGACAAGCTCGAAAGCTCATCATCTCCCTGCAGCGTCCAATCTTGTGGATGTACATTCCATAGTCTAAACTCCTTAAAAAAGGTTATATAGGGGATTATATAGGCCAACATTATAGGGGTTATTAAGGGGGATACTCGGAATTTAGACTATAGCTCATCTGCCCCTTTGGCCATGAGGCTGAGAAAGTCTGCGCAGTGGTCTCCAGCTTAGAAAATGTTGGGATCATAAAGGGATAATGGAAAACAACATGGAAACTACTATACTATTTTGGGATTATATAGGGATAATGGAAAATAAAATGGAAACTACTATAGTATATTTGGGTTATATTTTAGGGATGGCAGAGCTTCGAGGATCGGAGTAGCGCAGCGACCTGAGGTTTTTCGAGCTAGTGGAGCAGACACTGCAGAGGCCGCCAGCCTTGAATGTATCCAGTCTGCCTCACTAGGGGTTATGTAGGGGTTATGTAGGGACAATGGAAAAGAAAATGGAAACTGGTATAAGTATATTGGGGTTATGTAGGGAAAATGGAAAAGAACATGGCAACTACTATATTATAGGAGGGTATATAAGTTCGCCACATGATCCGCCAAGTTCTGCCGTGACCGGCTTCGACAGGTCATCCAACATGTTGGTGGCTTTGGACCAGCAGCAGAGTTGGCTGGGAACTTGGCATTGCCTGGCATCCCAGGCTTCCAATATGATATGATAGTTCCATTTGATTTTTCATTCTCCCTAAAAAAATATCTCCAATATAGTATAGTAGTTTCCATTTTATTTTCCATTATCCCTTTATAATCGCAATATAACCCATTACAAAGAGGTTTGCTTTGGCTTTGGTCTGGCGAACTTTGCACAGCCAAGCAGGTTTAATCAGGATGCTTGCAAGCAATCAAACGATGGGCGTAGGCCTTTCAAAAGATATGTTCCTCTTCAGGGGCAAGGAAATGGCGTAGCATCACAAGGCTGGCAAATTTCAGAGCTACTTGTAGCTTCAGTTTCATTCTGCTCTATCAGAATCACACCAGGTTCGAGCGCCAAAATACTTGTAACATCGTGTTGGGGTGCGGCCACTCAATTGAACAGTTTGTGTTCAGCATTGAGTGGGGGGGAGGGTGGCCAGGGACAAACCCTGAAATCTTGACAGAACAATGAGAAAAGCAAATTCAGCAGGTGAGCACCGGTAGCTCTCTCCTGTCACTGGCTCTTTCCTTCGCCATGGGTTCGCTCTTGCAAGCGCTCTCGTTATATCTCTATCTTTCGCTCTCTTTCACTCTTGTTCTTTCTATCTTTCTCACTCTTGCTCTTGCTCGGGAGCTCGCCAGTCCTGGGCTTGCTTGCGCTTACGTCTGGTAATGTAGTGTACCTAAGCTAAGTGGGTCTTCCAAGGCTGTGGCTAAATGGGTGGCTGACGCTCCGGGCTGGAAGCAGGCCCTTGACACTTGGCCTCTCAGCTGAGCTTGTCTGGGGCTGCCTGAATCACCGCTTGGGTTGGTTAGGTGTGCAAGTTCTCGGGCAAATTTTCGCATCTGAGGTGGAGATTCAATGGCCACGCTGGAGGAGAAAGTGTAACAATCACTGCATCAGCCGGTTTTCTAAGCTCCTCAGTATGGAAGCTCCCTCTGCAGTTTGTGGCCCAAAGAAGGAAGCTGATGCCTTATTTCAGCATGACCGTGCTTTGGATGGTACCTTCCAAGCTCCTGAAGGGCCTCGGAGTGGGATTCGCTGGCCCCGACTCCTCCCAGAGCATTGCACTGGTGAACTTAATTCTGAGTGGCGTGGTTGTGGTCCTTTTGATCCTGGCGCTTCCGTGGCGCCGCTTGCGGTGGCCGGTCCCGATGCCGTGGCAGCTTGCCTGCACGGGTTACTGTGCGGTTGACAAGAGGGCACCATTTGCAGTCACAGTTTCTGAAAAAGCAAACGCACGCTGCCAATCAGGGACATCTTCCGCAGGGTCCTTGCCTCAGCTTCGCCAGGGTGCTGGGTGGGACTGTCAAGGTATGCTTCCAGGTTGGGATTAGCAGATTCCACCTGAAGCCGAACTCTGATACTGCATGCTTCTGCGAGGTTTCAGTGACTTGCTTCTAGTTTGACTGCGCAGGTTTCCTATGCAAATTTGCGAATGGTTCGGCCCGAATTCTACGAGCTAGATAGCCCTTGGGCTGCATTGGCCATGTTCCTTGCTCTGAAGTGACCTAGGTGTAATGATAATTGTTTTGGAGATGTTCCGAGGGCAACTCTCCTGCACAGGTGTTGTTCTGGAAGTCACTCAGCTGGACCCATCAAGATTTGGAAATGTCAAGGGTGAAGATGCAACCTTGCCATTGCAAGAGCTCCTGGAGTGGGTAGCAAAGCACCCGTTCACTGGCTACAAGGGTGGCATCGCTCGCTTGGTCGGTAAACTTTTGTGGCTGGACTCTGAGAACCCAGATTTGATTTCAGAGATTGCAGGCTTCAACGACATAGATCTTATCTATTTCCTCCAAGACGGCGAGGACCACAAGAAGGCTGAAATGAAGGCACTCGTGGATCAGGGCCTGGAAATTGGAGGCATTCCAGTAGAAGCCCAGGATGTTGAGTACAGCTACGACACTGTGGGAAACATCCTGGCCACGCGTGACCTAACTCAAAACCAATGTATAGTCGTGTCTGATGATGATGGAAAGGTTTTCTTGATTAATGCCAAGATCTGCCGTGACTCGGTCTTCTCAACATTTGTCTTTGGTTGATCATACGGTGAACGTGTCCAATTTCTGGATTGCTCTTCCGCAGAACATGCCAGGCGAGCACATGCTTCGAAGTATGACGGCGCCTGCAACAGCTTCGGAGGTCAGCACGTTGGATGATCGTGGCAACGTTATTGCTGCTCCAAGAGTTGTGGGACGAGCTATGGTGCAGTGGATGAAGGGCCGTGCGCGACATGTGGAGCTCTCGGAGCACACAAGGAATTTCTACAAGCAACAGAAGCTTCCAAAGATGACAATGTTTCAGATCCTCTCCAAGGCCAAGGGCAATGAAATGTACATGAAGGTTTACACAGAGCTGGTCCGCCTTGGCTTCGTGGAGAAGCAGCAGTACCCGCACGTGCTTTGGGGGGAATGCTATGCTCATGTGAATTCTCTCATCGCAAGGCATGGGTACAGGCTGGAGCTCGAGAGTGAACTCAATTCCGAAGCTGTGGAGCGGTGGAAGGAGGCCAAATATGCAGAGCAGCTTTCACGAACCCGTGTGAGCGCTTTCCGAGACTTCCGCTTCCATCAGATGGTTTTGGACGAAAGTTTCCTCGTGCCGTACGGCATTGCAGATACTGCTCTTACGCATAGCCTGAAGGCACACATTGCTGGTTCGGACAGCTTTGAGCATCCTTCCCATGCGCATTTGTCATACCTCCGTCAACAACGAAGCACTGCAGCCATGCACGTGGAGGACGGCTCCATCATTGGACAGACGGGCTTCGAGCACACAGAAGTGGGTCGCACCTTTGAAATGGGTGGTAGCGAGGCACCTGGTAGCCGTACGAGGATCCTGCGCCGAGCAGCTTTTGAGAGTTCCAAGGCGCGTGCTCGACGCATCGTTGACCGCATCTTGACAAGCGGCGGAGCATTCATGGAGCAGGATGAAGCTCTTCCTGACAATGCCGACCCGATGCTGGCTCAGAACCTCTTCGGGAAACTGACCTTGACAGAAGCTTTCCTGCAGCTGCTGAGGATCGGCAAACTGGCATGGCCAGGATTTCTGGCAGCCTTCCTCGTAAATTGCGTGGCCGCCGTGCTATACATCCTGGTGATAAACCATCTGCTGGGCACCTTCTGGCTTCTCGCAGCTGCGTCGTCCAGCCTGCTGGGCGCTTGGCTCTTCATTCGGTCTGCGAATGATGCTATGCTGATCGTGCTGACGTCCATGCGCCTGGCCGAAGACTTTCAGCCCAAACTCCAGAACGTCCCGAAATCCTGAACCCTAGTCCGAGCTCTTGATCAACAGGGGGCGCATCCGAAACCCATGATTCTGGGGATCCGGATCCCAAAAGGACAAAGTAAACCATGCTAAATACAAGTAATCCGCTGTATGAAGAAAATCCGCAGACCCAGTATTCTGAAGATCCCCCCAGTTCGCCATACATGAGGAGAGACCCTCTCACGCAAGCTCCACAGGGGGTAGCTCAGAACGCAAAGCTGGATCCTTTAAATCCTGACAAGCTTCAGCAAACAAATCAGGTTCCAGAATCAGCCTTCATATTCTCGTTCTCAGAACAGCCAAGGAAGCGAGTCTTCCCCCAAACCTCAAACTTTTGAAGGGAGCTCCTGAATCTAACTGAAAACCAGTCAAATGTCAAAAGCTGCCTAAAAACATTCGTAAAATCAATCAAGATCCTTTTTTAAACAAAATAGTAGCAAAATCAACAGCTGTTGAAAAGATCCTCTCGTGTTTTTGCGAGCTGAATTGATTTTCTATGGATCTAGGTTTTGAGGCCAAAAGCCCTTTAAAGTGTTCTTGGGCCCTCAGTTTGGCCCAAAAGAAATTCTGTAAGTCCATGAGGTTCAATTCATCCAGAGCAGGGTTCAAGCCCTAAACCCTAAACTCTAAACCTAAACCCTAAACCCTGACCCTAAACCCTAAACCCTAACCTGGGCCTTGCAGGTACCTGGCCTTGCTCAACATCAAGACAGAGGCCTTCTCAGCCAGCTTAGCCTTAGCTATCAGGTCTTATGCCCTTCAAAGCTGATAAGATTATACAGGGGTGTTCTCACTAAACCCCTAAACCCTGGAACCCTAAATCAAAAACCCGAATCCTAAACCGCGAGTCGCAGCTTCATGACCCCATGTCTACGTCTGCCTTCAGGCCTTCACCACGCGGATGTTTTCAGAAGTCTGGAGCCGACTTGTTGGAGTATCCCGGGTTGTCATTAAGGAAGGTTCTTGAAAAATGTTAAACGTTGCCGTGCTAAGGGTATGTAGTGTCTGTAGGGTTTAGGGTGCCGGGTTGCTATAACAAGGAAACCCTATTATTTAGGGGGTTACAACAAGTAGAATACAGTGTTTAGGGTTTAGGGCTACTACAATAAGGAAACCCCATCAGGTACTGTCTATCCATATTATGGTAACTTGAACTAAGCCCCTTCACCCAGGATACTCGGGCGCTTCAGGGCGTGCTGGAGTCCTGCAATGACTTCAGCATCGAGTCTCTGACGGTCATTGGGGCCTTGTTTGCAATCCTGGGCCTTGCTGCTACTGGGTTGCTGTTCAGGAACTTAATTTAAGTTATTATCCCCCTATAATGGAGAATCAAAGGGAAAGAACATGGAAAATGAAATGGAAACTGGGGGAATATGGGGATTTAAGGAACTTAATTTAAGTTACTATATTGGGAAACCTTGTTTATCTATATATACATACCCATTAGGGTAACTTAATCTAAGTTCCTTAACAGCAACCCAGGCTACACAGCCAACCTGTGACAGTAAGCCCGTTTGGAATGCCATCTTTGTAGCATTTTCTGCTGGTGCCCTCATGGCTGCAATGTCGCTCCTCGCGTGCTTCAGCCTCCGAAGTTGCTCCAGACAGACGCGCAGCATGATCGGGTACTTGTACTCTGATATAGGGGTTCTATAGGGGTTGTGGTAATTTCCCAAAGTAGGGGGAAAGGGAGCCCTAACTTTGGGAAACCTCCATGTATTGGGGTATAATGGGTATATTGGGATGATGGAAAAGAAAATCAACACTGCTATAGTATACTAGGGTTATATTGGGGTTATATGAGCATGATCAGGTACTTGTACTCTGACATGTTCAGCACCCTCAGCAACTTCTTTGAAATTAAGTCCGTGGCCGAGAAGCTGTCGTCAGCAAAGGCGACGTACGAGGAGATTCAAGATGCCAACCTAGAGCAACGTAAGAAGCTGACACTGATCCACCAGGTTATGCAGATCTTCCTCCGCTACACGGAACCTGGGTTGCTGTTCAGGAACTTAATTTGAGTGACTAGAATGGGAACCACATTAGTTTATATATATATACACACATATATATGTGGTATTTGAACCCCTTACCAGCAATCCAAACCCAGGAACTGGCATGCATCACTCTTGCACTCTTCAAGCTCTTCCACTCAACGGCTGTTGGAACTTCATCTGAGTGCGTTCACAGCTATTCTGTCTTCGCCGTGTCTGTTCCCATCCTACTCAGCGCTATACGCCGGGCATGTGATTCGCACCGACTGGTAGTTTTGGCAGCCTCTTTTGTTGCTATGCCATGGGAACTTAGCTTTAGCACGGAAATCACTATTCAGCTGTGCCATGTGCAGCTTTCTGTTAGAGCTTCATGCTAAATACCACTCGAGATCCATGTGACATGTTTGTTCAGGTGAGGCGCTGCTGCAGCTGTCTTCCTCCATTGGTTCCTTGGAGCGTCTGTTCTTACTATCACGTGCTCTGCTTCGCATGGCGGCGCCACGCTTCGAAACTTCGATGCAGTATGCTGCACGCGCTCAAAGTCAGATGTTTTTTTTTTTTTTTTAACGGACGTTTTGCGATTCTCTGGGCAACCTTGATAGTATGCCGCCTAGTATCCTAAGCAGGCCGCACGAGCGGATGGGACTCACATTTTGAAAGTTTCTGAGACGGAAGTCCTGTAGTTTTTATCCGATGCTGATGTCGTTGAAGGATGGCATCAACAAGCTGTCTGCCGAAGTTTCCCTGGAAATTCCGCAAGGATTCACCTACTGCATGGGCTCAGCACAGTTTGGACCTTTTGCACACATCCCTGCCCTTGCTGCAGCAAAGACTGGGCAACTGAATGTCATGGCCATGCCGCGCAGTGCTGGAGCAACAACGTTTGCGAAGCTCCCGAGCTGCAACTCAAAAGCTGGGTCTTTTTGAAATTGCTCATTCATTCTCTCGAGGCTTCTGCTGCGGATGTTGGATGCCCCTGCGAAGATTAAGCTGAACGGAGAACATGTGGAGCACTATGAGCTTGAGACCATCAACTTTTCCATCCACGTCATTGATCACGCTCCTCTGCCTTGCAGCGTGGCTCGAACACCTGGCCAGGGGAGCTCCCTTGCCGAGTATATACAGATGGGCCTTGAGGATATGGGTATGCCTCTGCAGTCTTGCCTAGAGCAGGCAGGCATGTGGAGTAGGGTGGTCAACCTCCCCAACGGTGTGGAAAGCATAGATTGGGCCTCCAACATGTCAAAGCCAGAGGCCTTCAGGATCCAGTTGGCCCAGGCCATCTTCCGAATATCGCTTGGGGCCGTCAGGGTGCTTTTGATTATTGATCCGCTGAGAAACTGTAACCAATGCGAGTTGGAGTCCGTGCGGAGGCTCTGGGTCAAAGCTCTCGAACCCTTGAAAAACCGTGTCCTTGTCTTGATTGTCGATCAAACTGGCAATACAAGTCAGTGGGCGCTTTAATGCAGCGCTGAAGGGCGTCTTCCCATCCGGGTTCAGAGAACGTCAAGGGTCAATTTGCTTCCTACATAAAGCCAGTTGCTCGCAGTTCAGCAGATCCCCGTGTAATGCTTTGAACCTGGCTCTGGCCCTAGCGTTGCTTTTTTTGTGTTCTGTCTGCCTGTGCGCCATGCGCAACAGCAAGTGACCTGAACTGGCATGATCGTGCCTTTTGCTCCAATCCGCTTTCGGAAGCGAAGGAGACTGTCTCAGGGCGTTGCCCATGCAGTTATACAAGGCAGAACTGTGAAGCTGACAGATTCAGAGCATTGAGATTTGTTTAGGATTGCTCCACCTCAACTAGCTTGTCCTTTGTGCAAGGAGTGGAAGCCGGCACGGATCCTCTTACGCGAGCCTGGCCCAACATTTGACTGTCGAGAGGGGAGTGCTTGCGTCAAGATCGTGGCCAATACGGCATATGCACTCTCTCTCGCTCTCTCGCTCTCTCGCTCTCTCGCTCTCTCGCTCTCTCGCTCTCTCGCTCTCTCGCTCTCGCTCCCTCTCTCTCTCTGTCTCTTTCTCTCTCTCTCGCGCTCTCTCTCTCTCTCTCTCTCTCTCTCGCTCTCTCGCTCTCTCGCTCTCTCGCTCTCTCGCTCTCTCGCTCGCTCTCTGTCTCTCTCTCTCTCTCTCTCTCTCTGTCTCTCTTTCTTGGGAACCCAGACGGTTTGGACACCTTGTCATGTTGTCAGACTAAACGTCAGTCCACCGTTCCTAGATCGTTTAGACACTGCTGACATGACATTCACGCTTGATATGCCATCCCTTTCCTGCGAGTTTATGCAACAATGCACCGTCTCTAGAGCCCTTCAGAATCAGAATGAATCCGACATCAATGATTACATACTTGCTTAATTGCAGGGGTCCTACCACACATGCCGCTTTCAAACCACAGCTAATTATGTGCGTTGCTTCTTCAGTCAATTGAGCTGGCTGATTCATGCATTGGGCATAACTCAAGTGAGACCGATTGTAGCATGAGCTTGGAGCAATCTGCAGTCGTGTGGCTTGAGCCCCCACACAGGGCGGTTGTACACGTTGAGTTGGAGGTATGATGTTACTGCAAAATGGTCGCTCAGTTCCAAAAGTCGCATGACCAGCTGCAATCACATCGGTAGCACTTGCATGAGTCCCACAGGTCAGGCTTTCGCTTTGTCTTGTTTGCAATGGCAGCTGATGCGGATGTTCAGCCCATTACCACCGATGTTACGTTTCACGCCTCTGGCAATGTCACTTAGCTTGATATAGGTGCAGTCGTGTGTTGCTGAGATGAGCCCTAGGAGCTCTTAGCACTAAGCATGTTACAAAGCACAGGTGTTTTTTGAGTCACCCCGTGCTTTTGAGATGCCGCGACGTGCAACATTGCTGTGGGTACCCGGAGCAACGCATGACTCCGCCGCGGTTTTCCAGGGAGCCCCGGTAGCACTGTGCTCCTTACGTGAGGAATTGCCGCAGTGTGCGCTACAACGGTTTGAACCATTTGCAAAAATGACAGTAGTAGCTGTTTTAATATTTTTCAAGTTGACCTCGGGCCAACTTCTAATGAGCCCTTGATAGGTGGTGTATTGATCCACTTGCCAAATGTTTTACGAGGGCACGGTAAAGAATGAGCGTCGGGCTCCGATGATGTGTGTGGCTATGCCGTGCCTTGTTGCTAAATCCCTTGTGTTATCTATCTGCTCTAAAGATGTGCAGGGTTGACGGGTTTGAATCAGCTTTTGGCCCATGGCTCATTATTATTACTATGATTACTATTATTACTATTTTCACTCGTACTATTACTAGGACTATTGATATAGTTACAGCTGGCAAGCCGGTCCTAGTGGTCGCAATCTGTCAACCTTGGTGCTGTCTCGTCTCAAAGCAGTTGAAGGTCCCATGACGGCCCTCGCAGACAGTGGGTACACGTCCGTGGCACTGTTCCTGGAGCACCTATCTGCAAAAAGGGGAAGTTCTTCGCAGCGATCAGTAGCATTTAGCTTGTGTTCTGGTCGAGCTGACAAAGGGATTTAGCTCTGACCTCTGATCCTCCCTCCCAGCCTTCCCAGGAAAAGTCGCGGTGTACATCTCTGGGATCCTATGTGAGGCAGGTGGAGAGGGCGCTGCACGATCTCGAGGACGGTCCGGGCAAAGTAACAACCTCCACGAATTCTTAATATGACTATTATTACTGGTACTATTATTACTATTATTACTAGTACTCTTACTCTTACTATTACTGTTACTATTACTATGATTATGACCGTCAAGAAGTTGGTGGGCTTGAGGCTGACCTCCACATGTTCAACTGAAATTGCTCATTTGCGGAGAGACCATTTTTGGGGGTTGCAGGGGAACAGGAATTGCAATAAACTACCAAAGGAAGGCAAGTCGTGCCATGCTATATCCTGTTGGGAACTCCCAGTTAGTATGTAGCCTCTATTCCAGGTCCCCACATTGCCTGTGAACTTAATACATGCTGAGAAGTGAACCGTTGAACCCCAAGACCCAGAAACCTCTAAATCCTTCAACTCCTAAGCACTTAAACCCTTCAACCCCCTGTACCCTTAACCCTAAACCCTAAACCCTGAAACGTTGAACCCCTAAGCACTTAAATCCTTAAACCCCCCTAAACCGTAAACCCTTAAACGCTGGCGTCTAGACCTGGGCTCTAGGGCCAGGAGCCTGTGATCCTGATCGGCCATTCTCTCGGCGGCTCCCTCGTACAGGCAAACCGGTACTTGGGGGTTTCCTAAAATTAGGGGATACCTTTTTGGGGTCCCTATAATAAGGACTATAGTATATTGGGGTCTATATTGGGGTCCCCTTATTTAGGGAAACTACCACTTTCTCCAAAGTACAGACCTATAAAATGGAAAAGAAAATGGCAACTACTATAATGGGGTTATATAGGGTTTAGGGTTTAGGGATGATGGAAAAGAAAGTGGGAACTATTATATAGTATATTGGGGTTATATAGGGATAATGGAAAAGAAAATGGAAACTATTGATTGTAGCTGCAAACGCCCTTTGGATTGAGGTTCTCTTGTCCAGAAACAAGGATGCAGCGGCCAAAGTCAAGGGTGCCATTCTTCTTTGTCCAGTTCCTGTTATGAGCTTTTGCACCTGGGCCGCAGGTTCTCACTATGGGGATATAACCCCAATATACTATAGAGCAGTTTCCATTTTCTGTTCCATTATTCCTATATAACCCCAATTAGATGGTAGCAGCACCGATGAGACCAGGTATGGCTTCAGGTCTTCTTTGATGTGGTCTTAATGTACCAGCATTGTGATGAATATCAATGGTAAGTGTCTAGTGCTGCATGCAGTCAGACCGTGTGAGCAAATCAGCCATTTAAAGTCGCCTTCTGTGGCAAAGGCACCTACATTTGTTTTTTCTTCTATCTGCTGGCCAGCTTCTGCCTTGGCGTGCTCATGGATCCTTGGAAGAACTGATGAGCATACTTGGGCCTGACGGTACCTGTCCTTGCAACGTTTGCCGCGTTCCTGAGCAATCTTGCTTTTCATGCAGGTCCTGCTATGCCTCAACGTTGCACAGCTGGTGGGCGGTGGTTTTTGCTGTCGCAGCGCGCGACGCTGCAAAGCTATAGGCAGCTTTCCTGCACAGCCGGCAGTCGCAGTTGGACTTGGAGTGATGTACAAGCTGTTGGATCCAAGCCGCCGCAAACGTTGCCAGACTGGTAGAGCATGAGCTTTGCTGGCGTGAGCTTCGTAAAGCATCTTAGGCTTTGCAGGCAACCCTACGATCGTGACTATTACGGGGAGTCCACAGACTTTCCAGCAATATCACGAAGGCCGCGCGGGGTTGTGCTTCTGAGTTGAATGCATGATGGCATTGCCTGAGCTCTCTTATCAGCCTGAGTCCATTTCACCCACGCCCTTGTGGCTGCTTTTCTCAATTTAGCTGACGCAAGGTATCGCGAAGGTGGAGTCCATTTGCTTGCTGCTGGGACTCCTGTGTTTCAGTGCTTGCCCGGGAAACACCGAGGCAACAAGGGCTGGTGTGCTTTTCACCTTGTTGTGGACAATTCTGCGTAGGTTGGAACTGAATCGTTGCATGCCCTGAAGGCTGGGAGCAAGACGATTTCAATTGTCGCTGGTGCTGAGGACGTTCTGACACCACTCTGGTGCCATCGGAGCACCTTGTTCATTCCGCAGACTGAAGGTTTCTGTAAAATGTATGAAGGCAACCCTTGCGAGTAAATGTGAGCCAGATGTGAGGCACTGCTGCTGCGTGGTCAGCCGCCACAGTCTCCCTGGATGGTCAGGGCCATTTACTCTCCGACGAGGGCTGGGAAACCACGCATCTCGCCCCAAGCATTGCTTATCCAGTCGAATGCTTTCATTGCGACGCGTTGCCGGACGACTCTAAGCTGAGGCTCCTGCCTGCTTTGAAAGAGCAACTTGAGGCCATCGTCAAACTAGCCTGAATAAGGCTTCAACCACAGCAAAGCCTGTGCTTGAGAAGTAGGTTGTAGCACATCATAGGGTGAAGCAGCCCATGCCAAAACACAATGCTGCGGCCATGAAGCTTCACAGCTTTGAGCGCACAAGACGCTGACCTGCATGGGCATGGCTGAACTTGTCCACGGACTGCCCTGAAGAGACACAGGCGTAAACGTGAGTGTGGTTGAGCTTAGGAAAGGAAACCGAACTGCTAGGATCGGCAAAGCTTGAACACATCAGGTCACAAGGTTTCTTTCCAACCAAAGGCAGGTGCTTGCCGCACAGTTGCAGAAGCTTGTCAAACTAGACTTGTGTTTTTCCTGCTCAGCGCCAGGTTCAAAATCACTTGCAGGAGATCGGGCAAAAGATTTGCTCAGCTGTCCTCCCAAGGCTTGCTCTTCAGCTTGGCTGAAGCATGGGAATGCTGCTTGATGAGTGCCAGTAACAGCTGAACAGTCCAATCTGAAGACTCCTTACTCCTAGAAGGAACTAACACAACATGCCAGGAGTGGCCGTGGCTGCAGCCTCAGCCATTGCTTCCAAGCAAGGCCGGTGCTTGAGCAGAGCAACTCAAAGACACTGCCACAGCTATCTAGTAGTTTCCCTAAATAGTCCTTATAATAGGGATCCCCAAAATGGTACCGCTTATTTTGGGAAACCCTAACCCCCCATGATCCCCTGTATACCCCCAGTTTCCATGTCATTTTCCATTTTCTTTTCCATTTGATTCTCCATTATAATAGGTACCCCTAATTTTGGGAAACACCCATCTTGCTTTTGTGGCATAGCCCGGCAGGCTGGCGGGCCCAGGCAGGGAGCTCACAGCTGGGCACTGCGGGAGGGATGGCCATAAAGTGCTATAATGGGGTTATATGAGCTATAGTCTAAACTCCTTAAAGGGGGTTATATAGGGGATTATATAGGGGAGTACTATAGGGGTTGTTAGGGGGGATACTAGGAGTTTAGACAATGGCTCATATAGGGCTTAGGGTTTAGGGATACTGGAAAGAGAATGGAAGCTACTATAATGGGGTTATATATAGGGTTTAGGGATGCAACCAATGGAAAATCAATGGAAAAGGACAATCATATGGCAAAGGGAGGGACACTACCGTGTCATTTTCGGGCCTACTGCAGGCGCCAAGTGGGAGGAGCAGAACATGCTCGCCAGGTGGTAGTTTCCCTCAACAAGGCGACCCCAATGTAGACCCCCAAATATTATAATCCTTATTCTTGGAACCCCCAAAAAGGTACCTCTAGTTGTGGGAAATCCAACAAAATCTTATAAACCCCTCTACCCTCTATGTATCGCCTCCTTAGAACACCCAAAAACCTTTAAAAAGGTATCTCTAGTGTTGGGAACCCACAAAGTAGTTTCCCTGAACACTATAAACCCCTAGCAGACCCCTAGATAACACTCCAAAATCCCCTCCTACCCATAGTTTTGGGAAACCCCTAGGTCAGACGCCCTGATGTGGAAGTGAGGATCCTGGTCAGCTACCTGGACAGACCGCCGCAGTCATATGAGCTACAGTCTACTTGGAGGGTCATGGGAACTTAGTAAGTAGGTTAACAATAGGGGTAACTGGGATTATTATATGGCTTATAGGGGTTATGATCCTACTTACTGAGTCCCTATGACCCTCCGAGTAAACTTCTTAAGAGGGGTTTAGGGTTTAGGGCCGTTTAGGGTTTAGTGTTTGGGGTTTGGGGTTTAGGGTCCAGGAGGCTTACAGAAGGGGATTATATAGGCCATTCAATACAAGGGTTATTAAGGGGGATACTAGGTGTTTAGACTAAATATGCGCCACTGTCTATATTCACCTAATGCAAGCGACCCTGAAGAGTGGACATAGGGGTCCCTCCTTTAGTGTAATGTAGTCCTTAGATTGGTCCTTAATGACGAACCCATATCCGTTAAATTATGTAGAGCATATTGACTGTAGCTCATATGCAGCAGACACATGGAAGTTTCCCATAAAGGACTATAGTATATGGGGGTCTATATTGGGGTTCCCCAAATTTTTGGGAAACTTCCACACACTACTAGTAGACTCCAAGTGTGGCAGCATGCTCAGTGAAGGATCCTGATGGGACCCACAACTAAAAGACCTCAGTCCTGACACCGCGAGAATGTTGAGTATTACTGAGTACTATTACTATCACTGACAACTATTACTCTTAATTACTATTACTGATTCCTATTACTATCTTCGTTTCGTTCCGGGCCGTCAGGTAAGTGACTCGGATGTGCTTGTCGACCTTCCGCTTCTTGAAGGGCGCTCAGGAAGCTTGCGAAGGGGGGAGTGTTTCAAACATGTGGCCCCCTTCGGGAGTCCCTATCATTTGCATTATATACATATATATATATATACATATATATATATATAGGGGTCTATATTGGGGCCCTGTACTCCCTTAAAAACGGGGAAAAGAGGGACAGATCGACCAGTCCTAAGCTCTACGTGCACGCTGGCATGGATGACATTGACATCCGTGGCTGTCAACATCAGGGCCCCTCTGGGTGAAGCGAAATGTAGGGCGTCTTGTAATCCTGAATATTCACCATCACACATGTAATGTAGCTCTTTTTTGTGACTGGCTCTTCAGCATAAGACGATGGCATCATTGCCAGATGCCCTCAGGTTCAATCTGTGCCCAGTGGCGGTGGAGAGCTTTGTAGTGCTGGCATGGCTGCTCCAGTGGTTGGGTCCCCAGACATCAAGCATGATGGTTTAGTGTTTAGAGATGGACGTGGTGCCATAGAACAACACCTTTACGACCCATCTGCGCCCCTCATAATGTCATACCCATGCAACCTGCCCAATGCCCCTGTCTGAATATCAGTTGTACGAGCTGTTGTCAGCATCATAAAAAGTTGTTGCACAGGGGTGTAAAAGCTGTAACGAACGATTCCTTGTAGTGATGGCGTACAATGGCGTGCAACACTCCGCTGCATATTCTCCGCAAATGTAATGCAGACGCAAATGTAATGTAGGTCCAGAAAAGACGTATGCCCTTCTAACGCTCCCTAGGTGATCACTTTCTTCCCCAAACGCAGCCCTCAGATACCAACACACAGACCTGCAGACTCATGCGCGATCCCTGCAGGTTCCCTGCTTCATTCCGCAGTACTCCATATCTGCTAGCTCAATAGTACTCCCTGCCCAGGAATTCCAAGGGAAGGGACGAGCAAAAAAGACTCAAAGGGACCCTCACTTTGGCAGTTTCTCGAAATTGCTCGTATAGATCGCCGCAATCGCGACGGCCATAATCTTTTGTAATCCCAATGTCCCAGCAGCTGTGTAAATTACGCATAAGCAGCTACGCAAACAATTCCAGAGTTTGACTTTTGCGAGGGAGCCTATAGTTTTGTAGGGTTTTTTGGCATGCTTGGGCTTCATACTAACCCATTATAGTAGTTTCCATTTTCTTTTCCATTATCCCAGTATAAACCCCAATATTATACCCTATATAACCCTATAATCCCTATATAATCCCTGTAGTTTCCATTTTATGTTCCATTATCCCAGTATTAACCCCAATATTATACCCTATATAACCCAGTATAGCAGACCCATTGTTTTACAGTGGTTTGCCAGGTCCCTTTCCTTGATCCCCCCACATAATTGCTGTTGGATGGGATCCTTATAAGAGCTATAGTCGAAACTCCTTAAAGGGGGCTATATAGGGGGTTTATATAGGGGATTACTATAGGGCTTATTAAGGGGGATACTAGGAGCTTAGACTATAACCCCTATAATCCCCTACATAACCCTATATGTAGCAGTTTCCATTTCATTTTCCATTTTCTTTTCCATTTGATTCTCCATTATTAAGGGGGATACTAGGAGTTTAGACTATAGCTCAGGAGGTGACCCATTTGGGGTATCATTGGTTTTTTGCGGGCTTAGGGTTTAGGGTTTAGGGTTTTGTTCACTCCTGGGTAACTTTATCTCTGTTTAACCTCGATAAGAAAGGTGCCCGGAATGTAAGAGTTTCCCATAATTTGGGCTACCTTATTGGGGGTCCCCATATTAAGGATTATAGTATATCGGGGTCTACATTGGGGTACCCTACTTTTGGAAAACTACCATGTATACAGAAAGTGCCAAGGGCACCTTTTCGGAGGAAACCTGGGATGCTTCAGAAACAGAGGTCCCCCTCTCCTATCCGTACTCCTGTGAACCCCCGAAGAAAAAATCAAAACACTTCATACAAGACCCCACCCCTTAGGAATAGAGTATCCCCCAATATGCAATAGTTCTCTAATTATTGGGAATCTCTGCTATTACGGGGTAGCCGGGGGTTCATCATTTTTTGTCGGAGGTACTCCTATGCTCCTTTTGATGCTCCATTCGATTGCCCGCTATGGGGCATGTTTATTTCTTCAGTCGGCATAGCCCTAAACCCTGAATTCTGAAC